>JBBPBX010053278.1:0-23899 GCA_038048925.1 Garcialebias charrua | reverse complement strand
TGAATGAATTTGAATATGAGCGGCCTGCAGGCTGGATACAGTTCTTTTTAAAACTTCTTTGGCTCCTGCAAACCTGCAAAAATCCCCAACTGATTTGTCTGAAGGTAATGCTAAAAATATGTTAAACCAATCTGAGCTACAGCATCATATTAATCTACAAACCAACAATGGGGAGTGGTGGGACGAGTAAACGTGCACCTGTGAGAAGTTGTCTGATTGACCCATCTACGTATCTGACCTGCAGCACAGATAACAACGAAAGCTGCTCACTACAAGTTTAACGTCTCAAAAAACAAAACAAAAAAAGATAATACATGTCAAATCTTTCAAATAATCAAAATACTGTAACCAGGAGGTAAAGTAGAGCTAGTGGTACTTGCATCTTTTCATCAAGGCTGTGATGTGAGTAGCTTGGAAAATAACCATACAAAAGCAACTTTTGGTGAACCTGAACAAAAATGCATGCTGTCCTTGATCAAGCTGTGGTTGCTAAAACGTTTTCCAGAGTTTTACCCACGCCCTCAAATCACCCAATAGTTAGTAAAAATGGCTCACTTGCAACTGAACTTGAACAGCTGTGTTCCATTCCTCTATTGGTCTGGCTAGATGTTTCAAGACATTGTCCTGCAGGAAAGGTTTACCTCCACTCTAGTCTCAAGTAATTTTCAGCCTCTAATAGGTTTTCTTCCAGAATTGTCCTGTATTTATCTTCATACATCTCATCAACTCTGACCAGCTTCTCTGTTTCTGTTGAAAAAAAGCATTTCCACAATGTGATCCTGTTTCATAGTGGGTGTGGTGAACTTTGCATTTAGACCACAAACAATCTGGTCTAAGGTGTGCAAATCTGGAGCCTCTTGTACAAAGACTTGCATGGATTTCCTATTGAAACATGGTGTAAGCGTAAATCGGGGAAAACAGTGTACAGTACGCACAAATAATTCCAGATGTATGAAACTGTGCGTACGCATGACTCTAAGCACTCTGTTTTTGTACATCTTAGTCAACGTGGAATTGAGTGCACAAAGGAATATCCGACTCCTCCCTGGACACGCCTCCATTTAAATATACAAGTAGATTTAAATATAGCCTGTACCTGAGGCATTTCCTCTCTGCAATGTCAAAAAGCATCTACATGCAGAGAAAAGAGGAACTTCACTGAATGAGAGTTGGAGACGCGTCTAAATGAGATAGAGGAACGTAAAAACATTTGGTTTGTCTTGACGTCCTCTGGCATTAGCTCCAAGTGCCAAGAGGAGTGAGGGGAACAATGTGCAAAGCTGTAACTGCTGTGGGGTCAGAGCAGTGCACATCTGTAGAAATTAAGAAAAAATGGTCAGACATCAAGGTGGATGTGAAGTGGAGAAAGACTGCCCATCACCACTTACAAGGACTACACTGTTATTGTAAATGAATGCAAAAGTGCACCGGAGAAAGGGGGAGGCTGGGGGCATTTCCCACTTTACGTATGTATTTATTGACATACCTACTATAATATACAGACAGACAGTCAAGGTCTTGGTAGAATGCTCTGAAACTGTAGTTTAACCAACAAATAACAGGAAGTAACTCAACTGAACCATTAACTAGTAATGATACAGTGGACAGGGTGATATGTGGGGGGTGCACAGTCTCCATGCATATCAGCAGAGTTAATATTAGGACAATTAAATTCATTTATTCACCAAGAAGCCACCCATCCCACTCCATGCCAGCTTGTACTGTAGTCTGGTCCCAACCGTGCTGTTCATTAGAATGAATAAATCATGCGTTGAACCAGGACACCTCATCACAATGTTGGTTAGTTGCTTTTCCTCATCACATAATTTGCACAGTGATTGAATGAAAATGCTTCCTGTTAAACATATTCATACTGTGCTTTTATAGCAATGTGGTCGATATCTCGGATTAAATTCGGAAAACCGGCAGTCACAGCAAATTGCGCTTTAATGTTGGCCTGTTCCTCTGCATTGTAGGGAATTTGATCTACCTGGTTGACATAAGAATAACTCCACCCCACACAGCTGGCATGACTCGGCTCAGGGTCGACTGGCACAGTCCCAATCAGTCTGCCAGCTCCCTCTGGCAGAGGGATAGGAATATCTCCTGGGAATAGCCCTAGGAATCATAGGAATATCCCTATTGATAGGAACCCCAGTGGGGTCAGCAGCTGTATATGTACGGGCAGTGCACGGCACCTCGCTGGGTCACACTCCAAAACTGGCCGCAGCTCCAAGCACAGACAGGATTGCCCTTAGAAGCCTAAAATAATAATAATAATAATGTCATATTTTTGTCATCTATGCATGTTTCCACACAAGACGAAATTTGACTCTGCATTTAACCCAATCACCACCAGGTGGCAGCGGGCAGCTATAGAAAGCGTGCCGGGGAGCAGTAGTGATATGTGCTGCTCAAACACACCACAAAACTATGCTGTGACTGGGGTTCAAACCTGGGTCCTCCGGATCCCAAGTCCAGTTCCTTTGCCACTACACCATCTTGGCCACTCAAATGACTGATGCGCCTGTCATCACATTCCAGAAAATCCTCTCTGTCTCTAAATACACGCTCTATGTGTACAGTATTGTGCCATTTGCTATATCCACTAATGAGGCTAAAGCCATTGTTGTATAAGCCACTGCACCATTTTGTGCATGCTTTTATATCCACTCATTTAATTGTGTACATGTGGATATATTATTTCATCATCATGTGTGTCCAGTGTGTACAATAATAGTTTTCACATCATTAACAGTCTCCCAGTGTCACCAACGAACCAATAACCATAGAAACATGTATGCCAGCTATGAAGTTGACATGGTGCTGGCCATGTTTTCTGTATGCACCCTTTGTACATGAAGCTCCAACTCCCTACATGGTTTGTGTTAAACTGTAAACAGGATTTATTAGTTTTCTTTTATTGTCTTTCTTCTCACCACTGCTAAGTCAGATTGGTGTAGCCACAACTAAAGGCTGTCCTGTGGAAAGATTCCCCCACCTGAGTTGTGGACCTCTGCAGCTCCTCCAGAGCTGTCTTTTTAGCTGCTTCTCAGATTAATACTCTCCCTGCCCAGCCTGTGAGTTTAGGTGGAGGGCCATGTCTCCATAGATTACACTGTACAGTACTTTCCATTTTCAGATGACTGATTGAACAATGGCTTTATCAGATGTTCATAGCCTGGAAAATTATTTTATAAACTAACCTTGCTTTAAACTTTATTACACCTAATGTTCTGTGATTTTCATGATGTTGTTTGATCTCTAATGTTCTGTAAGAAATCACTGAGCCACACAAATTGACTCCATTTACTGGTGAAGTGACTTCTTAAGTCAACTGGTTACCCTGGTTTTAAGTTCAGGGTATCAGTAAAGGGGCTGAATAGAAATATACGCCACACTTAGGTCTGTCACGATAACAAATTTTGCTGGGCGATTGTCTCCAAAATTATTGCGATAAACGATAATATTGTTTGAAATTTGACAATTACTGTCAAATTTAAGAATTGTTTAAATTGGCTTTGCATGTAATACCTTTTTCCAACCACCGGATGGCAGTATGAGACTGTTTGAACCGAAGGATGGATAGTGAGGGAGCGAGCAACGTATCTCTTTAAGAAAAATGGGAGGGAGGCCCCTTGATGTGACATGGGCTGTCTCTCTTCAATTCTCAAAATTACGGACGCTTGGTGTGGTTTGAGCTCTTTATCATAGCATTTTTCACACAAAGCTATTAATAAAAAAATCAGTAAACAAGTTCTCAGCTTCTTTTTGCAGAGAGAAACAACTTTTTACACAAAGGCACAGGTTTCAACTGTGAATTGTGGAGCCTCGACAAGACGGGAGGTTTTTTCCCCCGAGGTTGGCCTGTTAGCTTCACTCGTAACTTATCCTCTCAGTTTAGCTGCTTTTAACGATCCAAAAACATGATTTTGGATGATTGAAACAGATTTTAAATAGAAAAGAGAAAGGGACAGGTCAGTGAAGAACACCGGAGTTGATCTTTTTGTCATCCAGTGTCTTCAGTAGAAAGAGACATGAAGAAACGATAAAGCCGATAAATGAAAATTAGGTCGATAAATTTTTATTTATCATGCAATTAATTGATTTATTATCGCGACAGGCCTAGCCACACTTAATGTGCTTGCTCAGGATGAGACTGCGTCCAAGTGAAGATTAAACACAATCTGCTGCTTCTTTAGATTGAGAACTTTTACTAATGGCTTTTATAATGTACGTGAATGTTTTTTACAGTGTCCTGAGACAACTTTTGCTGTGACTTGGTGCTATAATAAATAAACTGAATTAAATTGTACTTAAACATTTTAACGTCTGAAAATCATTATTTTCCTTCCATTTCATAATTACCGGTATGTGCTTTGTGCAGATCTATTACCTAAAAATAAAGTAAACAACTGTCAGGTTTGTGGTTGCAATGTGACAAGATTTGGAAACGTTCAAGAGATACCAAAGCTTTTTCAAGGCACTGTATCTAATTGTGTCTAAACATGTTTTATTGTACAGTATATTGTTACTCACACTGACATGACATGCTACTGATCTCTTTGGTCAGGACACCCTTGCAAAAAAATATATTAATTTATTTGTTCTATTTTAATCCTGATTAATAAAGGTAATGCAA
Source organism: Garcialebias charrua (assembly GCA_038048925.1). Lineage (NCBI taxonomy): Eukaryota > Metazoa > Chordata > Actinopteri > Cyprinodontiformes > Rivulidae > Garcialebias > Garcialebias charrua. The sequence goes on along the minus strand of JBBPBX010053278.1, from coordinate 19,257 downwards.
TATGCTTGAAAATGAGAAATCCCAAGGGCAAGTTCTTGTCTTGCTCCACATCATGCATACATTTCACACGCTTTGTCTTTTGCATCAAGATAAAAGACTGTGATTTCAAATTGTACATAGATTTTTGAAAGACACTTGAATGCAAACAGTTTGGATGCAACATGCGGATGAAATGAAGACGTTTGGTTCATACTGTAGATACAAAAGCACTGGTTTTACTATGGAAATAGGGTGCAGAGGTGGGGGTGACAGATGGAGAAGTAGGAGGCAGTGCTGCAGAAGGGACCTTGAGAATGTAGAGGACTAGCGTCTTGAGAGCCATAGACCACAATCTTAGTGTTGACCCTTGTGGCTCTGGGGCCTGATGCAGAGTGGAGCACTGCAGCAGCCGTAGTGCTTTTTCCAGAGACCAAAGGCTCCTCTTCTTCAGGAAACGAGGCGTGGGGGGAAATAATTCAAGGGGATAGAAAAGAAGTTAGACAGAGCTGTGACATGCACCGAGTGAAGATCATCAACTGCATCTGTTAGCTATGCTTGGTCTTCAGTTCATTTCCACATTGGAAATCCCTTCATCACGATGAAGTGATCTAGTTGGAGGTGTCAAGGGAATGTGTATTTTTTGCACTCACCATGCTCCGTAATTTTACTTAATGTATCTATGAACTGCTCTTTTATTGCAGCCTTCTCAATAACTTTGAGTAGGAGGCTGCAGTCATTTCCCAACATAAACATAAATATTCTGTACGGCAAAACTGTTGGTGAACGCAGACTGTTTAAATGCTGATGACTGGTTAAATGTGTAGGCATGAAACTAGTTATGAAGTCATTCATCTTTCAGTCTTTCATTTCATATACTGTTTGGTTTTTTATGTATGTGGTGTTGTAAATAGTTTTTTGTGTTCCTTTAAATTTGAAATGAATAAATAAATAAAAATCAGCAGCAGCTGTCCATTTTGTAGAGCGAGCTAACACACATAAAACAAAGTTAAGTCAGGTCCTTTGGAAGGTTTCTTTTGTTTTGTTTTTTTACGTTTTGTCCTTCATCCAAAGGACTTCATCAGTCCGATGAGTCATAACAGACTCAGTCCTAAGTGGCTTACTCACATAGTGGGTCAACCAGATTAATGGTGATAAGATCTGGAGTCCGCCCTCTCCCCTGTCGACTCCTCTGAGGCAGCCATAGTCAAGTGGTTCAAAACATCAAAGTTTAAAGGTTGGCTGACATGATTTTTGAACTTTTCATAAATTGGCTCAACATATATATCTTTTATCATTCAATTATGTTCGTTGTTGCAAACAAAATGATAATTTAATGAAAATTTGTTTAAAAAGTGAGTTTAAAATTTGCGCTGTGTTTCTTCACGGGACATCCGGGTACTTCCGCTTGCTAATTTTGTGACGTCAGTGCAGGAATGTCTCCTAGAACGCCCCTTTTACATATAGTGCAAAATATATAAACCGACAAATTTAGCAATCTAAGTTTAGATTTGAGCAATTTGTCTTCAGTTTAAGACGTTAGTTCAGGGGGTTGAACAAGAAACAGCAGGTTCTGCCTTACCGTTCAGGTGGACCAAGGGGGGCTCCGAGGGGGACAGCTTTGTTTGTTTTGTCCAGTCTTGATGAAGTATTTCATCTTTCGGGAAAGTGAAAAGGCTCACTTGTTCACTGACGATATTAGAACAGCCAAATGCGACACAACACAACAGCATTTTTCAAGTTATAAAAAAAATAAAAATAGGCGAACGTGCAGAAAATGAATCTGCGTTCTATACGCAGCCGCAGACAGAAATTCCTGCAATGACATCACAAAATTAGCAAGCGGAAGTACCCGGATGTCCCGTGAAGAAACACAGCGCGAATTTTAAACTCACTTTTTAAACAAATTTTCATTAAATTATAATTTTGTTTGCAACAACGAACATAATTGAATGATAAAAGATATATATGTTGTGGCAATTTATGAAAAGTTCAAAAATCATGTCGTACCACCTTTAAATCAAAGGAACTTTGATGTTTTGAACCACGTTGGTTCAACTTTGGTTATTAATTACCGGTACTATTAATAATTTATTACATGTCATCACCTTTGGTTAAGATGGTGAGGTGTCCTCCTTGGAAAATAGTTGAGGAAACACTGATTGGTGCTCTCACCTGCAGTCTGTCACTAAGTCGGGAGCACGGCACACTTCTATGTCTTTAATATGTATTTCACTTGGTTGTCCACCGGACAACCTCGAGGCGAAATCAGATTGTCTGAAACGACGACATGTCCTCTCAAACAGAAACTGCTCAGTCTAGTTTTAGGAGCACAAGCAATGACACACCAAGCACAGAAAACATATTAGCTTAAATTAGCCTAAAGGTTTTAGATGTGTACTATATGTCCAAGATAGGGGAGAGTTAGTGCAGAGGTTAGAGAAGGTGAGCCTGTGATCAGAAGGTCGCCAGTTCGATCCCACAGACCGACAACATAAAATGTGGGTGGGAAAGGTGAAGCAGCTGTCTCCACCCTCATTTGAAGGCCCTTAACCCCCACCATCTGCTCCCCTGGGTGGCCAACATGACAGCTCTCTGCTCCACACAAAGGGCTGTGGTAGCTCAGTGGTCTGTGGTTGAGTCAGAAAGGGCATCCGGTGTAAAAACTGTTGCCAAGTCTTCATGCAACTTAGTTCACTGTGGTGACCCCTGAAGAAGGGAGCAGCCGAAAGAAAAAAAAACTATTTGGCTAAGACCAACAAAGTCCATGCTAGTTATTTGGCTAAGATCTTATTTTAGAGTTTGTTTCAGTAAAAACATGCTGGTTTCAGCAGCTTGTTGAATTGTCTTCTATCAAACACAAGAGGCCAGACTGACATCACTCAATGGCTGTGTCTCAATTCAGGGGCTGCATCCTCATGAGGACCCAGCCTAGCTGGGCCGAGTAGGCCACGCACTCACAAGACCGGGTGGGCTTGACGAAACTGCTGAAATGGGACGGTCTAGCCTTCAGGTTTGCCGGCCTTGAAGTGGGTGGGGCGTTCTCTTGAAGTGGGTGGGAAGTTCTTGTGTGCCGCTTGGTGTGTGTGGAAAGAGAAGGGACGCCGCTAAAATATATTAGTTAGCTGAATACATGTACAGGTAGTCCCCGATTTACGAGCGCTCTGATCTACGAGGTTCCAGACTTACGAGCTGGCGAATTTTTGGAAAAAACGAAAAAAATACTGAGTTTTCATGTGTTTTTTCACCACAGTTAGTTAGCTAAGCATATGGACACACGTTTCCGATCATTTTTATGCACTCATAAGCAGTTTTTGGATGAAAATAGAGTGTTTGTAGTCGCGCTAGCGAAAACCGTTCCAATTTACGAGCGAAATTCCGGATTTACGAGAGAAATGGCGGCCGTTCCGAAATACGAGATTTCCGGTTTACGAGCGCCTCGTTGTAACGGATCTCGCTCGTAAATCGGGGACTACCTGTATATATATTAGTGTTTCTGAGTTTACTGTTTGTTAAGAACTGATTACAAATCAGCTTATAAGGGGCGATCTGTTAAAACCCAGAGTGGACCTCCGAAACGCAAGTTGTCCATTAGCTCAGTTGGTAAATCAACTTGCGATTGGTGCAGAGATACTTTTCTCGAAGCTGGTTCGAATCTCACTCGGTACGGTTAAAACTTATTTTACGTTTGTCTTTTATTGGATAAAAAAATGAGGACTGAGATTAAAAGGAAGGAGTTTGTGAAACTCCTTTTTTTTATCCAATAAAAGACAAACGTAAAATAAGTTTTAACCGTACCGAGTGAGATTCGAACCAGCTTCGAGAAAAGCATCTCTGCACCAATCGCAAGTTGATTTACCAACTGAGCTAATGGACAACTTGCGTTTCGGAGGTCCACTCTGGGTTTTAAAAGATTGCCCCTCAGAAAATCCTTGCTACGCACGTGTAAAATAATCTGATTTGTAATCAGTTCTTCAAAAACAGTAAACTCAGAAACACTAATATACTGTATATTCAGCTCACACATTTTTTTTTTGTCGTTTCTGTAGTAAAATTTTAATGAGATATATTCGAGCTGAGGTTGTTTGAGATGACTAAATAAAGGTTGAATGAATATTCGCGCTGAGGTTGTTGTTAAAACGAGCTGATGACTCAACAACACGCAGCAGCTCCGACCCTGCACGCAGAAAGTCCCCCCCCCCCCCGCGAAATCTCTGCTGGCGCTATGAATTCTGGGATAGCCTCCGTCTTGAAGGATTCACGAATGCATCCTTCGATTTCGGCAGGAAGTAGGCCGCATTCCTCGGCCGCATGAGGAGGAGTCTTCGAATTGGGACAGTCCTCCGCGCGGGGCAATGACGTATGCGGCCGACAAATGCGCACTCATGAGGATGCAGCCCCTGAATTGAGACACAGCCAAAGACTACGGTACTTCTGGTCCTCAGGCCCTGTGTTGATCTGTGGTCAAAAGGTTATTACCGGTAATGAAAACTTAAAACCAACAAACACCAATAGATAAAACCTAAAAGGTACACTGACATCATCTTTGAACTTCGCATAAAATGTTACAAGATACAGGTAGTCCCCGAATTACGAGCGCTCTGATCTACGAGGTTCCAGACTTACGAGCTGGCGAATTTTTGGAAAAAACGCAAAAAATACTGAGTTTTCATGTGTTTTTTCACCACAGTTAGTTAGATAAACATATGGACACACGTTTCCGATCATTTTTATGCACTCATAAGCAGTTTTTGGATGAAAATAGAGTGTTTGTAGTCGCGCTAGCGAAACCGTTCCAATTTACGAGCGAAATTCCGGATTTACGAGAGACATGGCGGCCGTTCCAAATTACGAGATTTCCGGTTTACGAGCGCCTCGTTGTAACGGATCTCGCTCGTAAATCGGGGACTACCTGTACTGTATATATCTTGTATCATTCAACTATGTTCGTTTTTGCAAACAAAATTATAAATGAAAATTTCTTTCAAACTGAGTTTAAAATTAAAAACCGTGTTTCTTCATGGAAAATCCGACTACGCGCGAATGCAACATATGTGACGTAGGAAGGAGGACCTTCAGTCTGTGTGCTAGGATAACTCATAACGTATTCTCTGCCAGATCGCCTTTTTTTTGGATAACTTGAAAAATGGCGGCACGTTGTGTTGCATTTGGGTGTTCTAATATCATCAGTGAACAAGTGAGCCTTTTCACTTTCCCAAAAGATGTAAGACCTTCGTCAAGAATGGAATAAATAAAGCTACCTATGCCAAGTATTTAGCACGGCGAGATTTGGTGAGCACAGGCCTCAGCAGGTTTGATGACCAACCAGAAAGCTTCAGAGCATGGGTGTCTGCATTTGTCAACGCAACCCAAGAGCTAGAGCTGTCAGCAAGTGAAGAGCTGGATCTTCTCACAAAGTGGCTTGGAAGGGAGTCAGCAGAACATGTGAAGAGGATGCGCCTTATGCACATTAGTAACCCCAAAGCAGCTCTCAAGAAAGCCTGGGACAGGTTGTATGAGTGCTACGCTGCACCAGAAGTGATTGAAAGTTCATTATTTAATCGACTTGATGCGTTTCCCAGAGTTGCCAGCAGGGACTACAACAAGTTAAGAGAGCTGGGAGATCTTTTATTGGAACTCCAGGCAGCAAAAGAAGATGGATATCTTCCTGGATTAGATTTCCTGGACACAGCTCGAGGAATTAGTCCAGTCCTAGAAAAGCTCCCACACTATCTACAGGAGAAGTGGATAACAGAGGGTTCAAGATTTAAGAGAGAGCATTATGGTCGTTTCCCACCATTCCACTATTTTGCTTCATTTGTGTGTAATGAAGCCCGTACCAGAAACGATCCCAGTTTCGCTGTTCTCAGCAGTTCTCACCCTACAGTAAAAGCTAAGTCATTTGGGCAACACACAGCTGCAAAATTTCCCGTAACAGTGCAAAAAACAGATTTAGAAGAGGGAAATGGTTCTGCTGTTCCTGCCATACCTGACAACCCAAGCAGGTATTGTCCAATCCACAAAAAACCCCACCCTCTGAATAAGTGCAAAGTTTTCAGAGCTAAAACATTGGAAGAAAGGAAAATGTTTTTAAAAGACTGTGGGATTTGTTTCAAATGCTGTGCATCCTGTTCCCATATTGCAAGAGACTGCAAAGTCCTTACTAGATGCAGCGAATGCAACAGTGAACACCACATCTCAGCAATGCATCCCAGTCTACTTTCAAATGAGTTAAAGACTATTTTAGCATCAGAGGTCAGCGAAGTCGAAGAAGATGATTCTACCGAGATCACTGTTAGTAGTCACTGCACAGAGGTTTGTGGTGAAAGCCAAGCACCCATGTCCTGTGCCAAAATATGCCTCGCCAGGGTGTTTCCTCAGGGCCAAAGAGACAAAGCCATCAGGGTATATGCAGTAATTGACGACCAAAGCAACTGCTCTCTTGCTAAGTCAGAACTGTTCGAGATGTTCAACATCCAGAGTCAGGTTTTTCCCTACTCATTGAAGACATGTTCAGGGCTCACAGACATGTCAGGGAGGAAAGCTGCAGGACTGTGTATCGAACCAGTAAGTGGAGGAGAATGCATAGCTCTACCACCATTGATCGAATGCAACCAAATACCCAACAACAGATATGAAATACCTACACCAGCTGCAGCTCTTTATCAGCCACATCTTCAGTCCATCTCTTCGCAAATCCCTGAAATGGACCCCAGAGCAGAGATACTGCTCCTCCTTGGGCGGGATGTTATCCAAGTGCACAAAGTCACACAGCAAATAAATGGTCCAGTGAATGCTCCCTTTGCTCAGAAGCTTTACCTTGGCTGGGTAATAGTCGGGGAGGTGTGTCTTCAAGGTGCCCACAGGTCAAGTGTATCATCCTATAAAACCACTGTTTTGCCTGGTGGTCGGCCATCTTACATGACATCATGTGATGCATACATACAGCTTCAAGAGAGAGCAAACTACGGCGGGGAGAGCCCCTGGAGTATTACTGCATCATCAAAGGAGCCGAGAGAACAAAGCATAGGAAAGACTGTGTTTACCGAAACAGGTAACAACAATAAGTTAGCACCATCATATGAAGATACTGTCTTTTCAAAGACCATGAAGACGCAAGTGTACAGGGATAAAGACAATACCTGGGTCGCTCCGCTGCAGTTCAAGGCACCCAGGCCGAGGCTGCCAAACAACCGTGAGCAGGCAGCAAAGCGCCTCACCTCCTTGTGCTGCACGCTCAACCGAAAAGAGGATGATTGGGGTTGCCCGGAGGATCCTAGATGACCCTGAATCACCATTCCTTCTCACACCTGCAACACTTCTCACACAAAAGACAGCTGCTGCATCTCTCTGTGGAGAGTTCACAAACAAGGATTCGTTTGGATGTCAGTGGAAAAGAGTACAGGTGCTTGCCAGCAGTTTTTGGAACCGTTGGAGGAGTGAGTACTTGTCTTCTCTACAGCAACGTTGCAAGTGGAACAAACAACATCACAATCTTCAAAAAGGGGACATTGTGCTGTTAAAGGACAGTCAAGCACCATGCAATGAATGGTCAATGGCTGTTGTTGTCACCTCATACCCGAGTGCCGATGGTTTGGTTCGCAAAGTGGAACTGAGAGTGACAACACGGAGTGGTTCAGACTTATTTGAGGCCTATTTCAGAGGTTGTACTCCTCATGCCCACAGAAACTAGTAGTTAAAAATGTTTCAAAGGTTGTTTATGTAGTGTGACATCACGGATGTCAGGCGGGGAGTGTCCTGTAAACTGTGTGTTTTATTTTGCATGGCGCGTTGCTGCCATCTGTTGGACTTTTAGGGAACTGCTTTACTTTTACGTTATTTAGTCAGTAACGGTTTTTTGCTAACGGCAGAGCAGTTGAACACAAGTGTACAGTATGATCGCCACATTCCAGGTTGAGTTCTTCGAAGCAATGTCTGTAAGTAGCAGCTTATACTCTAATACAAGAGTTCATGTTAACATATGAGAAAATAAGTAACTTGTTTACTGAATTTATGTTTAGTTTTGGAAAAACCTGCGGGCGATTTGATTATTTGCTGTGTCATTGCTAGCTAGCTGGCTGTTAAGATTACTTAGGCCGTTATGTAGCATTGCAGCTCATTATTGAGGTAGTATTGTTGTTGCACTTCTAACATGAAAACAAATGTAAAACACTTCTGTTAGCTGCTCTGAGCTCATCCTGAGTTGTTTGTGTTTTGGCAGTTTCACTCCGTTCTACATGGAAATAAAGGAAGAATTAATTAATCCTGACTCGTGTGAAAGGAGTTTGGCTGATGGTTAGTTTTTGGTACACGACACCATAGCGAGACCATTACACCGGTAGTTGAATGATACAAGATATATATATATATATATATATATATCTTGTATCACTTCATGCAAAGTTCAAAGATGATGTCAGTGGACCTTTAAACTCAATGCTTGATGTGGTTTAAATGAACCAAAAGTGAAAATCAAGTCTATTTTCAAAATACAAAAAAAAATCTGAAAAATGCTTGCCTTTCTTTATTTTACTTTTAAAGCTGCAAATAATCTCTTAGAAAATATGAGTGAAATTTTCTGAAAACGTGTTCATTCACGCCATTTTCTTTGATCCAATCTTATCCAGACGTGGAAAAAACTCACACCAAAGCCCACACGTTACAAGACCTCGTTCATTTGAGCCCTCCTCGGAGACAGTAGTGCTTTTACATTAAAAACTGACCTTTGACCTCTGTAGATGCTGTGGTCATGCTTGTTGCATGGAGGGCAGCTGAAGACTCCCCGCAGCTCTCAGCTACTCTCTGACCTGCACACATGGCCTTCAGGGTCTGGAAGACAGCTTGAGGGGCCACATTCATCTTCAGCAGGTCCACTATGATCCTGCAGGACACAAACAAGTCAGTGCATCATGTCTTCAGATCACCACATTCAGGTCGCTGCTGTTTCCTGCTCACTTGAACACGTCCTGGTCCACAGTGACGCCTGTAGCCTGAGTCAGCTCGAACAGCTCGCTTTCTTCAGCACTGAGGACCTTCTTCTTCTTCATGGCGTATTTCTGCACGTTCGTTGTGACGAGCAGGGCTGGGGAGTCAGGAGCGGAGGCTCCAGTTTGTTGAGACATCACTAAAACACAACGATAAATAAAACAAATCCTGATCTGAGACACGTCGTTTGAACACTATCCTTTCCAGGTAAAAGACCACACAAACTCTAGATTAATATCACACAAATTAAACTGCACGACACGTTTAAACAAAGAAGTCATGTTACTGTTTTTAGCTTCTTCCTTCTTCTTCTTCTTCTTTTGGTTAATTGACGGATGGCAACCCCATTTCAAGTGCATTACCGCCACCTACTGGACTGGAGTGTCAGTTCCTGGGTTTTGTTTTGTTCCTTTCTTCTTTTTTTCCCGTAGGATTTTAAGAAAAAGTGTTTAAAAATTATTCTTTACAAAAGTATTTATAAATAAAATGGAACTTAATACATTGCTTTCTAAATTTTCAAGATAATGTGAAGACATGTTCCACGGTTTCTGACTGTTTTTTTTTTCATTCATTCATTCAACCTTTATTTATACAGGCTAGCCTCGTTGAGTCACGGGGACTCATTTACAAGAGGGACCTGTCTCACTCACACCAAACAACCATCCACTCTCACACTCACACCTAGGGTCAATTTAGAGTCACCAATCAGCCTAACAAGCATGTTTTTTGGTCTGTGGGAGGAAACCGGAGTACCCGGAGGAAACCCACGCATGCACGGGGAGAACATGCAAACTCCACCCAGAAAGGCCCCGGACCGGGATTTGAACCGGCAACCTTCTCGCTGAGAGGCAGCAGCTCTACCAGTTGTGCCACCGTGCTGCCCATTAAATGCACATATTGTAAATTTTATAATATGTGCATTTTCCTTTTGGATATACAAAGTGTGTTTGAGACCTGAGTGTATATTCTGAGTCAAGTGATTACATTTTTTTCTTTTCTATTCAATCTTGCTTTCCTTTCTAACCCAATTTTTGTATAAATGTCTTCTGGTTTCCATCCCAGGGCTCCCGCCTTAATATTTCCTGATTAAAGGTTTAATTTCAGATTTGCTCTATAGGACTTTTTGTTCTATGGACTTTCTCTTGATTACTTGTTTTGCCAGGGTGTCTGTTGTTTTATTTCCCTTTACATTAGCATATGCCCAAACCAGCACACCACTGGTCCTCAGAGACTGGAAAATAAATAACAAAATTAGTAAAGATCACAAACCCTAAACTAAATATAAACAAAAAGAAAACAGAAATAAGCAGATTAATCATAATTCAACAAAATACACCAAATAACCACCCAAAAACAGATAAATGTCAGCCCAAACAATTGTTTAAATTATATACAAAGATAATTCACAGTAAATTAAATGGGCTGTAAACAGACAAAATAAGAAAACTACTTAAAACTTAAATCAAATACTCAATTCAAAAGTTAATATCTAAAACCAGGTGCGGCTAATTAACCACGCCACAGTAAGACGCAAGTCAGGCGCTCGAGCACCAAACGTCAACATGTTCAGGAGAGTGGTGGCACAGAGGTTAGAGAAGATGGGCCTGTGATCGGAAGGTCGCAGGTTCAACTCCCACTACAGTCAACATCAAAATGTGGGTGGAAAAGGTGAAACACTCACACCTGCCTCCACCATCATTCGCTCTACTCTAGAGCCCTGAGCAAGACCCTTAACCTCCACCATCTGCTACCAACACAGGCTTCTCTTGAACATGAGTTCTTGTGACTCAATGAGACTACCTGTATAAATAAAGGGTACATTTTATAAAAAAATGTGCAGAAATCCAGAGAAATAGCCACTGGCATCCGGGGACAATTAGTTGCAGACATCCGGAGAAACAAAACAGCAGTGGTCCAGAACCATCTGGCCAGAGGTCGGACAAAGACTTGCTGACACACACACACACACACACACACACACACACGGAAGGAGCAGGAGGAAAACAGCAAGTTGGTGTTCACCACCACGACGAAGGCCAGAACAGCACCACACCTGTGATCTGCAGCTCAACCGCAACCAAACCCCACATTGGTCGTGAGCCACATAGCGGGAGCGCAAAGAGGAAACAAGTGCCAGAATGAATTGCTGTTTCCTTTTACACCTCAATCAAGTGACTTATCTTTAGCAACCTACAGTATGTTTCTATATTGTTACATAAATAAGCATGCCCCTTTTCACCAGTTCGGAATAAAAGGACGTGTCAGCCCCCGGTTTACGCCAGAGTTAACTGACCTCATACACAGGAGACATCAGCTTTGGTCTACCAGACATTCTGACTCAGACACTGGTGAGTTGTATTTTCGACAGCTGCGGATACAGCTTCCGTCAATGTTGCAAAACCTAAATACCGTACTTTCCGCCGTAAACGTCGCACCACAGTATAAGTCGCATCAGTACAAATATGTCTACTGAAGTGTGGGGTGGGGGAAGTTGCTTCGTCGTATATGTCACATCTATTATGCGTCACCGCTGACAAGCCGGAAATGTGGGCCAGTGTTGTGCCAAAATTCGATTGGCTGCCAAATGACGGCAGTGGGAGCATGCACAGGAGGACTTTAACAAGAATTTAACAAGATTAACACTTAAAAACAACGGTTTTCTCAAAATCATAGCAAAGGTGTGTCTGAGTTTAACTTTTCCTTAATAAATGCACTTTGATGGTCAAATCAGCTGCATTTCAAAAGACGATTTGCGGCTGCGGGAGCACAAAGAGGGAGGACTCACTGTGCTTTTAAAAAAAAAATTAACAAGATAACCACCTAAAAACAAGTATTTGTTTGCTCGACATTATAGTAAAGGTATGTCTTAGTTGAAAATGTCCTTAATAAATGCACTTTGATGGTCAAATCAGCTGCATGTCATCTGGGCGGCGTGACGAAATGCAGTTGATTTGACGTTTGCTCCAGGAGTTCCTTAGCAGGTGAAGGTGGCTCAGTATGGCAAGTCAAATGTGTCATAGCCACTTTTACCTTTTAATGAAAAACTTGGCTTGCCAAATTAGTCGAGGGCCCTCTAGTGGCTAAAAATGGAAGTGCTCAATACCTATGTCAGAATGAATAAAATAATCAGATCTAAGCCAAAAATTGAGTTATAAATATGTAAGAAAAAACACGAATACATCGCATTGCTGTTAAGCCATGCTAATTTATGCAACAAACAAAAAAAAACAAAAAACCAATTGCGACTTACACAGCAAAAAATACGGTACTTCATCTCAGACCTCCGGTCCAAAGATCTATGACCCATTCTGGAAAACCATCAAATCACAATTTCCTCTCTCAGCAACAGACTGGTTGGTCCACCATGAAATAGTTAGGGCTCCAACGATCTGTTAGGCTGATGGTCGTCATTTTGCATGTGAACAACTAGTTCTGACTGTCAGCAGCAGACTGGTTGGTCCACTATGGAGCTATTTATAAGACTGAGTTTTCTTGCAGGGTTTCAGGCCGGACAAGTCTTTTGGATAAAAGACGACACGTTTCAACAAAGAAAAATCCATCAGATGACCTGACTTAACCGTGTTAGATTTTTCTACCTGCAGGACATTGACCATAATAATTACATTTTGTCATAATTTAAAAATAGCATCTTGTAACGATAACTTCCTTTCCAGAGTACCGCAGAGTAGGGGTGCAGGAGAAAATCTATTTTTTAAAAAGAATCAAGATTCTTAGTCCTGGCGATTCAGAATTGATTCTAAAAGCCCCAAAATTGATTTTATTTTATTTTTTTACATTAAAACCTAGCCTGGTTAAAACCAGACCCTTGTCCTTCACTTCGCTTTGTACTGAGCAGTTAAGGGAAATGAGAATTGAACGGAGCTGTGCACGAAGGCGAGGGCCAGGCTAGGGCCAGGCTAATTAAAACCCAAAAGATAAAGAAAATAAAACCATTTCTCATAGTATATGAAAGAATACATAAAATGAAAAGTGGCAGAAAGAAGAAGAAATCTTGTTTTATCTCTGCCCCTTTTTTCAAAAACAAAACAAGTTCAAACAATCAATTCAAACAAAAGTCAAAGTCAAAGTCAACTTTATTGTCAGAACTGCAATATGTACAGGACATACACAGGATTGAAATTGTGTTTCTCTCAGTCCCACGGTGCAACAGTAACCATTTAAACACTAAACACTAAAACATTTAATAAACATAAGCATAAAATAGTAAAAGTGTAACACTGTCCTGAGTTTTTGCATAGTAGTATAAAAGTATGAAAATTTACACCAACACTAAAACACTAAAATAATCTATAAGTATACTTACAGATTAACATTGTTACATACATTATACTATATTATAATACATTCCTGTATTAATTGTTCCTATTTTTGGTACAAATATCAAACGATGCAAAAACTTTGATACAATAACCTAAAATTATTGTTTTAAATAAATGTTATATTTGTTTACATTGTTGTTTAATGTTTTCAGTTTAAAATTATTGTTTTAAATAAATGTTTCATTTGTTTACATTGTTGTTTATTTCAGCTTGTCAGTTACAAAACTGAAACTAAATTTATGACCATTTTAATAGAAAAATCCTTTCTGAATCAAAAATTGTTTCTGAATCAAAAAATCGATTTTGAATCGTATCGTGACACCAAAAATCGGAATCGAATCGATTCTCCAGACACTGAGAGATTCGCATCCCTACCGCAGAGTGGCGAAAATTAAAGGTGGGGTGACATGATTTTTTTTTACTATGCATAAAATTGCTCAATATATATATATATATATATATATANTATATATAAATATATATATATATATTATCATTTAAATATGTTCGTTTTTGCAAACAAAATGATAAATCACTTTAATTTTGCTTTAAAAGTGATTTTGAACTTCAAGCCGTGTTTAATCATGGGAAATCCGATTACACACGAACGCACCATCTGTGACGTAGTGAGGCAGAGGGCTCTGGTCTCTTTAATAGCGGACAATTTAAAACCAGACGAATTTAGCAATCTATGTGAAGATTTGAGCTATTTGTCTTCATTTTGGGAAGCAGAAAATAGTTTGGGTGATGGAACAAGAAATGTGGTGATATGTCCCAGTTGGGTTGCCGTAGCCAGTGTAGACTGAGCATGCGCAGTGTGTGTGTTTAGTTGTGAACCGAGCGTGACACGAGACGTTAACATGTCCTGCTATTAGCTGTTCAATAAAGCTGAGTTCGCCAAGCTACCTCGTGAGTCCACCGCCCGTTCTTCACAGAAGCAGCCGTTCATGACATGGTGTCAGAAGTGGCCGACAGGACGCCTTACTGAGTGAGTTACTGAGTTAAATGGCAAAGTTTGGTCCACCGGAACCTTTCGACTTCTCGCGCCCGGCAGAATGGCCGATGTGGCGGCGTCGCTTTGATCGCTACAGAATAGCGTCAAAGCTGGACGGAGAGAGCGGAGAGGTACAAGTCAACACGCTTCTTTATGCCCTGGGAAGAGAGGCAGAGGCTATTTACGACTCGTTTGTGTACGAGAGAGTAAATGTGGCGGCTGAGGAAGAAATCGAGGAGACACATCCTGAGCTAGATTACACGACGGTAATGGCGAAATTCAGCGACCATTTTGTGCCAAGAAGAAATGTTATTCACGACAGAGCTTGCTTTCATAAAAGAGTGCAGAAAGCCGGAGAGCCTGTTGAAGCATTCGTCAGAAGCTTATATGAACTAGCACAAAACTGTGAGTTTGGAGGCACAAAAGACGAACAGATTCGAGACAGAATTGTGATTGGAATACTGGACCACAGTATTTCTGAAAAATTGCAGTTGGAGGCAGACCTCACGCTGGAACGAGCTATTCAGATAGCAAGGCAAAGTGAACAAATAAAGCAGCAGAGTGCTAGCTTGCGTGTCGAGCACATGGTCGACGCAATGAGTCAAGGGGGACGCCATTTTAAAACTTCAAAGAGCGACAACGACGCAAGATGGCGGCGAAAACCGGAGCCCAGTGAGCCCAAAGACCCCTTCACATGTTCACGCTGTAATAGACAACATGGAAAAACGCAGCCATGCCCAGCAAAGAACAAGAGGTGCCATAAATGCAATAAATTGGGACATTTTGAAATAGTCTGCAAAACAAAAATGCTGAAAGAGGTGACAGTAGTTTCTAACAATTCAGCAGAGTGACGACATGATTTTTCTTGGAGCAGTAACTAATGTTAAGCCAGCTATAATAGAGCAGCCAGATTCAGAAAGTGAGTGGCTTGTAGAATTACCTATAAATGGCTGTACGGTCAGATTTAAAATCGACACAGGTGCAGACATAACAGTGATGTCGCTGACTACATTTAATAGACTGCCAAATAGCCCAAGATTAGTCACAGAAGCTAAAATGCCACTGGTCACCAGCCCTGGAGGTGAAGTCCACTGTGTAGGCAGGTTTATGGCCACAAGTCAGTTTAAAGGACAGAAATACAGTTTCTGGGTCACAGTCATAAAGGGACCCTATGCTCATAACCTGTTGGGAGGTAGTGTAGCTAGGAAGATGGGTTTAGTCAGGAGAATTAATAATATTAATACAGACCTCTTAGAGGATGTTTTTGGAGAAATAGGCCTGCTAAAATGCGACCCGGTAAAAATAGAACTGAGAGCAGATGCAGAGCCCTACAGCCTGACAACGCCACGACGTGTCCCATTTCCTCTCCTTTCTAAGGTTGAGGCAGAACTGAAAAGAATGCTAGATTTGGGCGTCATAGAAGAGGTTACTGAGCCTACTGATTGGTGCGCCCCAATGGTTCCTGTTGAAAAGAAAAACAGTGGCCAAGTAAGAATTTGTGTGGATCTAAAACGCTTAAACAAAGCAGTGAAAAGAGAGCGTTACATTTTACCAACTTTGGAGGACATTGCCCCAAAGCTGGCAGGAGCTAAGGTGTTTTCAACCTTAGACGCGTCATGTGGTTTCTGGCAGATCCCTCTGGATGCAGAGAGCAGAAAACTGACAACATTTATAACCCCCAGTGGTAGATTCTGTTATAAGCGGCTACCATTTGGAATCACGTCAGCTCCAGAAATCTTTCAAAGACAGTTGTCCACACTGTTAAGTGACCATGAAGGTGTTGTCGTAGTCATGGATGACATTCTTGTTTATGGACAGACTAAAGAGGAACATGACAACCACCTGAATGCAGTTTTGAAAACCATCAAAAACAGCGGCTTGAAGCTGAACAAAGCAAAGTGTCATTTCAGCAAAGCAGAAACTCGTTACTTTGGTCACATCATCAGCGGTGAAGGAATAAAACCAGACCCGACGAAAGTGGAAGCCATCACAAAGATGCAGAGTCCCACAAATGTGGAGGAGCTCCGTCAGGTCCTGGGCCTGATTAACTATGTGGGGAGATTCCTGCCAGACCTCTCCACCAAGCTACACCCGATCACCAGTCTGCTACGACGAGAGAACAAGTGGGTATGGGACGACACACAAGAACAGGCGTTTAAAGCTGTTAAAGCCATGTTGGTGTCAGCCCCAGCTCTTGCATATTATGATGCAAGTAGAAAAACTGTTATCAGCGCAGATGTAAGCAGCTACGGCTTAGGAGCAGCTCTACTACAAGAACACGAGGATGGATTAAAGCCCGTGGCATTCTGTTCCCGCACGCTGTCTTATGCTGAGAGAAGATACTCTCAAATAGAAAAGGAGTGTTTAGCAGGTGTATGGGCGTGTGAGCGATTTGCACGCTACGTTCAGGGAATGGACAGTTTCATTCTGCAAACAGACCACAAACCACTTGTACCACTCATAGTGGAGCCAAGATGGTGTAGTGGCAGGGCTTCTGACTTGGGACCCGAAGGACGCGGGTTCGCGCCCCGGCCACTACACACCTTGGGGTGTCTATGAGTGCACACCTAATTCTCCAGCTCCCCGAGCGCTTTCTATGGCTGCTCACTGTACCACCTGGTGGTGGTTGGGTTAAATGCAGAGACAAATTTCGTCTGTGTATGGGAAACATACACAGATGACAGGAAAAGACATTATTATTATTATTAAACACTTATGACCTGGACAAAGCCCCTCCAAGGTGCCAGAGACTCCTGACGCGGCTTTTAAGATTCAACGTGGAAGCAGTGCACGTTCCAGGCAAACAGTTGGTAGTAGCCAACACCCTCTCCAGGAGGCCACAGAGACACGTGAGTGATGAGACTACAGATCACATTGTACAAGCACATGTTGAATCAGTTATGGTGAATGCACCAGTCTCATCCCAAAGACTCTCAAGGATCCGTGAGGCAACTCAGCACGATCACAAACTGCAGCAGATTATAAAGTTCATCAGGAACGGATGGCCGCCAAGAACAGCGATGAACTCATCTCTTCATCGTTACCATTCAGCACGAGCACATCTCTCAGAAGCTGATGGTTTGGTGTTATTCGAGGACCGGCTGGTCATTCCTTCTGCGCAGAGAGCTGAGGTGCTGTCAGAGATACACAAAGGACATCAAGGACTAACACGGTGCCGGGCACGCGCCAGGATGGCAGTGTGGTGGCCGGGCATCAGTGCTGAGATTAAACAGACTGTGTCAACATGTAAATTCTGCATTGAACACAAACCAACACAGAGGCACGAACCTCTCCTGACTTCTACTCTACCAGGGGGCCCCTGGCAGCGCATAGCAGCAGATCTGTGCGAGCATGAGAGTAAGAATTATCTCATTGTAACGGACTATTATTCCAGAGACATTGAAATAGTTCGTTTGTCTTCCACATCGAGTCGTGAAGTCATTAGTCGACTCAAGAGCATGTTCGTGAGGTGGGGAATTCCACTGGAACTGGTGAGTGATAATGCAACTCAATTTACATCCAGTGACTTCCAGGACTTTTCCAGAGAGTATGGATTTGTGCACGCAACTTCCAGCCCCCACTACCCTCAGGCGAACGGTGCTGCCGAACGAGCGGTTCAGACTGCAAAGAACATTTTGAAGCAGCCTGACCCCCATCTGGCCCTGATGTGCTACAGAGCAACACCTAGTGCTGCTACAGGTGTGAGCCCTGCACTACTGATGACGGGAAGAGAAATCAGAACCACACTTCCAATGCTGGAGAGCAAGTTGAAAGCTGCTCCAGTGGACAGACATGAGATTCAACAAAAGGACAGACAGACAAAGGAAACCTACAGGTTCTTCCATGATCGCCATCATTCTGCACAACCACTTCCTGCACTACAACCGG
Organism: Garcialebias charrua; assembly: GCA_038048925.1. Classification (NCBI taxonomy): domain Eukaryota; kingdom Metazoa; phylum Chordata; class Actinopteri; order Cyprinodontiformes; family Rivulidae; genus Garcialebias; species Garcialebias charrua. Next base: position 1,074 of record JBBPBX010053278.1, on the reverse strand, counting down.
GACAGGACGTCAGGATAAAACTGGATGGTGAAAAGAGTTGGAAAACCCCAGCAAAGGTCATCGGCAAATGCCATGAGCCAAGGTCGTATATGGTGGAAACGGAGAATGGAGCTGTATTAAGACGGAACCGGAGACATCTGCAAGCTGTCCCACTTCCCACAGATCAACCAGATCAGCTACAACCACCTGATTCTCCAGTGACACTGAACAGTAGCTTTCCACCTGAAGACAGTGCTGATTCTGCGACCAGAACTCCTGATCAGAGACATATGGGTCCAGAGGTGGAGCGCTCAACTCCACAAGGTTCACAGGTGACTTCCAGGGGAAGGGTAATCAGAATCCCTCTGAGGTACCGAGACACTTAATGACTGAAAAAAAAAATCATAAAGTAAAGTTGACCTGTGTAGTTTGTATGTGTAGTTTTATATATACAGTATAAGGGTGAAATATAGAGTTCTGAAGTGTGGGTAAATTGTAACGGGAAACATGTTTAGTTGTTCACCGAATTAATAGGAACAGCAACTATCGAGGGCAGAATAATCCCTACGTTGTTGTGGACCGAGGGCAGTCTACCCCTACATCCTAGTGTTCGGATGTTATATACAGGGGAGTTTAGAAACATGTGTGTTTCCTGCTAAAAGGGGGAGATGTGGTGATATGTCCCAGTTGGGTTGCCGTAGCCAGTGTAGACTGAGCATGCGCAGTGTGTGTGTTTTAGTTGTTGACTGAGCGTGACACGAGACGTTAACATGTCCTGCTATTAGCTGTTCAATAAAGCTGAGTTCGCCAAGCTACCTCGTGAGTCCACCGCCTGTTCTTCACAGAAGCAGCCGTTCATGACATATATGTCACGATTCGGTTCCGGTGAAGCACGCAGACCCAGAATGCAGGCAAACAGGACTCAGAGACACGGAGTGTAAAATAATAAACACTTTAATAAACAAAACAAAAAGACTGACGGTGCAGTAACTTACAAACGAGGGAAATGATAATGGCTCCACCAGACATCAGGAAGATATGGTTATGACCCGGCGAGGAACACATGAAATAAGAGGGCTTTTATACTATGGGGGA
>JBBPBX010053277.1:8182-23899 GCA_038048925.1 Garcialebias charrua | reverse complement strand
ACACACACACACACACATTACAAATGCTTCTGACATCAATGCATTTGATCATCTGGTTGATCCACTATGAGCTGCTTATAAGACTGTTTTCTTGCAGCCCCTCAAACTGAAGAAGTCTTTCGGATATCTACCTGGATTATTGAGCACTCATCAGGACATTTCCTAGAAATGTTCACAACAACATAATTATAAAAGGGATACCACTAGATGTTCGAGATTTTAGTTGCTCAGTCTAAACACGAAATGTAAAAATCTTGGTTTTGACAACTTATGTTCAGAAGTCATAAAAACACAGGCTGCAAACTAAAATCACCTTGTTTATATATATATATATACAAGGCTGTTCTGCACAGGTAATGTCACAAAACAGTAATTTGTAGGAAATGGCACATTCACTTCCCATTATGCTGTTATGGGTTGATGCAGCACAGTCGGTCCATATTACATTTTATGGCTGTAGGGAAAAAAAACGTGTAGCATTCCTCCTAAAATAGAAACAATTTAGAGTCCATGACCTCAAATATGGTTGTGTTTGTTTATGCAAAACAAGCAACATCACAGGAACGTATTATGTAACAGCATGACCTCCAAGTAATGGTGAAAATGTATCAGCAGCTGTCGGCCCAGATCCCTAAGTGAGTCGTCACCATGTAGTGGACCAGTGTTGACTGAATACATTAATAATTGAATAAAACCCATAATGACAAGAGGAGCTCTGAGTTTTCTGGTGACACTCCTGTTACCTGGGTAGCTTTAGCATTCATTGAATCCATAATTTCTGCTAAGTGTGATTGGGCTTCCGGTTTTATCCCCTCAAGTCTCAGAAAATTACACAACAGCCTTTTGTGACTAATTTACCTATTAAGCTTAATCGAAACAATATTGCACGAAAGAAGCATTTAAGTTGGAAGCCATTAAGAAAATAAACACTTACTTACAGAAAAAAAGATAGCAGAAGCTATTAACTAAATAACAAGCTACAGTTCCAGTGAAGCAAAAGCTGATTTAAAGAGCAACTGATCAGCAAAACTGTGAGAAGGATTCTTACAGTGCACCCCATCAGCAAGTGGCAACATTTTTGGAGCAATATTTAATTAATTCACAATCTTTAAAAATGTTTTTTTTGTTGTTGTTTGTTTTTTACTAGAAACTTGCAACATGTTAATCAAGCTAATCCCAAACACTACGTTTATATCAAGCCTTATATTTAATGAATATTAGAATGATTTTGTGAAAGTCCACTAAGCCACTGAAAGCAGTGGTGCATTGTACATTTTACATCTAAGCCTTGAATAGTGCCCTGCCTGAATTTACCGTCATTATGATGCCAGAGCTACAGAAACCATCAATAACACGGCGCTGCATCACAGACAGGTATCTCACGTAGCGAAAATGAATTACTGAAGCAAGAAACCCAATTAACACAGTTCAAGTTCCTTAACTCCTGCCACAGCTGCACCACATACATAATTATTAAAAGCATCAATACAGATGCATTTTATTACATCTATCATTTTTATTTGTACACAAATTCCATCCTATGGTGGCTCCAAGGTGTAAATGAACAATATAAAAAAATATACATAAATAAAAAAATAAAAAAGAATTACATTAAGCCAAAGTGGAAGTGGCCGGAATGACATTTGAAAAAACCGGAATTACATGTGAAAAATGAAATAACATTTGAAAATACAGAAATACATTTTTAAAAATGGAATTACATGTGAAAAAACAGAATTACAATTAAAAAAGCGGAATCACATTTGAAACAATGGAATTACATTAGAAAAAATGGAATTTATGTTAAGAAAAATGGAATTACATTTGAAAGAATGGACTTACATTTGAAAAAAAACAAAATCACTTCAGAAAAAAAAGAATTACAATTGGGAAAAATGGAATCATTCAAAAATTATATAATTTCTCTTTTTTTTTTTTCTAATGTAATTCCTTAATGTGATTCCATTTTTTTGTAATTTGATTCTGGCCACTTCTGCTTTGGCCACTTCCGCTTTGGCTCAATGCAATGCCGTTTTAACTAATTTAATTCTGTTTCTTTTCAAATGTTGTATTTTTGTTATTTTTCTTGTTTCTTCAAATGTAATTCTGTTGTTTTTTTATTTGTTTATTTGTTTGTTTGTTTGTTTGTTTGTTTGTTTGTTTGTTTGTTTTTCAAATGTTGTATTATTGTTGATTTTGTTGTGTTTTTTCAAATGTAATTCCGTGCATTTGGTTTTTCAAATGCAATTCCGTTTTGTTTTTTGTTTTTCAAATGTGATTCCGGCCACTTCTGTTTTGGCAACTTCCACTTTGGCCGCTTCCGCCTTGGCCACTTCGGCTTTGGCTTAATGTAAAACCATATTTTCAAATTTAATTCTGTTTTTTTTTTTTGTGGTTTTTTTTCAAATGTAATTCTGTTGTGTTTTTTTTTTTTTTCAAATGTAATTCAGTTTTTTCCTCAACTGTAATTCCATTTTTTTTCAAATGTAATTCTGTTTTTTTCAAATGTAATCTGTTTTTCAAGTGTAATTCTTTTTTTTTCAACTGTAATTCCTTTTTTTTAAATGTAATTCTGTTTTTTTATGTAATTCTGTTTTTTCAACTGCAATTCTATTTTTTCAAATGTAATTCCATTTTTTCAAATGTAATTTTCATCTTTTTTTTGTATTTTTGTTGTTTTTGTTGTGTGTGGTTTTTTTCAAATGTAATTCTGTTTTTTCAAATGTTGTTCATTTAATAATAATAATAATAATAATAATAATAATAATAATAATAATAATAATAATAATAATAATAATAAATAATAATAAATTCAATTTATACCGCACTTTTCATTATTAAAAATCTCAAAATGCTATTTACACCTTGGGGCCACCGTAACATCCTCCTTTTATTTTTCGAGAAAAATTCAGTTCCTCTGTCCTACAGGTCATTCTGTCATTTCCATTTCAGTACGTCCTTTTGCTCCTTGGAAGCTGACGCTGAAAGTCGAGTCTGCTCTGTCGTGTTTCTGGCATAAGTTTTAATTTGCTTTAGGGATGAGAATGTCCGCTCAACATTTAGCTTGTACATGATGCTACATATGCAGTCTGCTCTGTCGTGTTTCTGGCATAAGTTTTAATTTGCTTTAGGGATGAGAATGTCCGCTCAACATTTAGCTTGTACATGATGCTACATATGCAGTTTCCTAGCTCTGACTAGTCCGCTCTATGACCGTCCAAACAAGCAACGTGAAAATGTTGACGTTATCTTACGCCTGCGAGAAGGCCATCGCCAGCTCAACAACTGATTGACCAAAGCAACAGTTTTGATGCAATTTGTTTTAACCCTCAGGGGCCTGCACTGTTGATTCTGAAGGCCTCGAGGCAGATTTAGTTGACCCTAGCAACAGATGATGATCGAAACATGATTGGATAAAAGCTCTATATATAAACATATGCTGCTGGAAGCTGTGCAGCCAGGAGAAAAGCTACGACATGAGGAGAACAGAAAATTCAGAAATAAGTTAATTAATTGAAAAAAAATGTGCTAAAATGTGAGTTGGTGTTTCTGATTGTGTTTAGGCCAGCAGACGTGGTTTTGCTGGTCATGACGGTCCACCACTGGCTGAACGGTTTAACAGGTTTCCAGATGACTAGGAAGAGCACCTTATCAGTGGTTTCTATAGTCGCATTCAGCCCTAATGAGCTCAGACTTTTTATAATGATCACCAGCACTGAAAATATAAGCTCCCAGTATTGTCGCAGACAGTTAAAACAGTAATAATGTTTATGTTATGTTGTTTATTTGTCATATGCAGGTTAACACAAGGTCAACAATGCAATGAAATGTTCAGGATGAGAAGAACCGATTCGAAAGAAAAAAAATGAAAGAAATACTGAAGCAATAAGGATACAAAATAAAGTACCAAAAAATGAAATATTTACAAGGTTCAAAAGAAATACGACAACATGGTAGAATATAACGGTGCAAGTAGTATGAATAAATTAATAAGTATTTCACAGGTAGTAATATTGGCTTAAATGCACATGATATACTGTATATTGCACATAACGTACTACTTAACAAACAATAATGGGTTATAGGTTTATTTATATTTGATTTAAACAAGCAAACTGATGATACTCCTAATTTTGACAATGGTCCACTGCTGCAGTGTAGGATGTAATGGTTTCATGCATTCATTGCTGAGAACACCACCACTTGTGCTGCATTCATGGCCCACAATAACTAGAAATTTTAGGACATTTAAATAATATTTTCTCCTTGTTTTGCACATGCAAAGTATCTGCAAAGTAGAGACTTAAATCAAGTTTGCACTAGTACTTTTTTCACATTAGGCATTTTCCCAAACTGTTCTTAAACTATTCTCCATTACACTCTTTTTTTTTCATGTGTTTCAATTTAAAACAAAAATCGTGATTAGCTTGAAATACTCATGCTATTTTGGCTGTTTCTGCTTTATGAACTTTACATCACAATTCAGTTTATCATAATTACTTAGCTTGTAATTTACATCATAAATAGTTGATACCAAAACTATGACAAGTGCTACTTCGCGTCCATGGCTTTACTTTCACATACACAGCAAATAGTACCAGCAATATATACAATATTATTGCATTCAGATTTTCAGATTTATTCATAAAGCAAACAATGACTTATCATCACTCACACCCGCAGAAATGTTTGTTATGCTGGCAAATCTGTCAGGATAAAAACAACATTTTCACTAAGGCCTGATGGCGGCCCGTGGAATATAGCACTTTGGGATTTTCATTAATGAAAAGTGCGTTATAAATTGAATTCATTATTATTATTATTATTAATGTCCAGCCCCACTGCTGGCTATTTCTCCAAAATGAAAAAAAATTCCCGAGTTCAAACAGTTTTTTTAAATCAAATGCAGATTAATACAAGGTCAACAGAACAATTAAATGCTCAGGATGAGAAGAGCCAATTTGACTCACTAAAACAACAAAGAACAAACAAAAATATATATAAATAAATAAATTATATATAAATTATAGAAAGGAAAATAAGTGAGATTAAAACATTTCTGCATTTCTACTTGCAAGAGGCTTTGTTTTCATTCTCCAGATCAATACAGTGTTAAGAAATAGTAAAACACCACAAGTGACATTTAGTATATAAAATTATTAATGTTTGATCATTTTTTATAAGCAAATTAAAATAAATGTAGCCATCAGAGTCCAATACTGTACAATAACCTGCGCTGGCAACCTAACTCCACAAACAAACAAAGAAAAAAACAGTTGCCACTTTTAGAATAAACAGTCAGCTGAAGGCTTTTATCACAAACAGAGCACCTAAAAGTGGAGAGGATATCAGTCAGGAATGGTAATATAATAATATAAGCATTAGATAAAGGCTAGCATTAGCATGTTAGCTCCAAAAACAAACTCACCAGTTGCCACTTTTAGAATAAACAGTCAGCTGAAGGCTTTTTTCACAAACAGCCATCTAAAATTTGAGAGGCATATCAGTCAGAAATGCAAATACACATTAGATAAAGGGCTTTCAATGATCTAAAACTTACCTGAGCAAGCCTACTTGTGTCACTGACTGCATGGCTAATTTTCCAGACAAAAAATAAATAAAAATAAAATAAACGGACGGACGGAAACACGCGATCGGTAGTTACAGCTCACGTTGGACTGTTCAGGGCGGTGAAAACTGCGCCCAGCATCTTTCCATTGTTTTGTAACGTCGTGGAATAACTGTGCATGCGCCATTTATAATGAGAGTCTGTAGATCAGAGCGCCCCCAAAACAGGAAATACATCACCAATCAGAAAACGTTTTTTGAAACAAACAATATAATTCATCATTACTCATAAAATATTTATCCTACACAACTAAAAACATGTATGCATTTATTTCTAAATATTTTTATTTTATTATTTCATTTTTTTTTTTTTTTTTTAAAGTCTTCAATTGTAAAATGGTCCAGAAGTTCTAGTGGGGCGGCGCCCTAGCGCCCCCTATTGGCCGTCCGCCCCTTCTAAGGCCACTAGTGAAACTAGCACACACTATTATAATTATGAGCTTAAATACTGTAGTTCAATTCAGTTCAAAAAAGCTCAAAGGGAAATTAAATGTTGTAACTCGTTATCCTCAGCTCATTGAGAGATGTTTTAGTTGCTGATGGCTGTAGGCAGTAAAGATCCAAAGGAACTGGCCGCAGATGCCGTCCGATCCATCCACCCAGACTCGGCTGGCCTCTCGGTTCCCCCGAGCTGCAGGACCACCCAAATGCCGGGCAGAACTCATCCCAGAGCGATTGCCACATGGCCTAAATTAATAAATAAACCATAAACAATCCCACAAGTCATGGCCCTATTTTTGAACTGATCACTCTTGGGAGTTTTATGTTGCTCAATTTTTAACTTCCTGTTCTAGTTGTGCTGAAATGTAACACTAGTTTTCAATAGAGGAGACAAGTAAAAATCAGGTTACCTTTGTACTTATGTCATATTTTATCAGAATCAACCGTTATTGTCATTGCACAGAAGCACAACGAAATTACATTTCAGTACAGCCGTCCAGGTAGACGGGGATGCCTGCGGCTGCAGCCTCGTGTGAATCGCTGCCCTTTGTTATTATTATTTTTAATTATTTTATAGCGATGCAATAGCTAAAAATGTTGTTTAGCACTTGCTCTTAAAAAATTTAATAGTTCTTTGATGCTGCTTGTGTAAAGTTACAGCTAGGTTGGAATATTCTTCATCCACACCACAAGGGGGCTCTGTAGTCCTTATGTGATTGTCTCTTAAGTAAACCAAATACTTGCTGAAAGGGAGTTTTTACATGTTCGCTGTGATTTGAGTGAACGTTCCACCATTAATTGATACTGCTGGCTAAACGCGTTTTTTTAAAGGAATGAAGACATGCAATAAAATATTTAGCAAAGATCATAAGTTTTGTCTTGATAAACATTTGCTTTATGAAAGCTTTTTTTTTATTTTATTTTTACCTAAAATGTCTTAGAGCTAGCTCCTGGTTTCTCTGAGTGTTATTGCACATTAAGGCACGTCTGCATTGGCTTCACTTCTCAGAGCCTGAGGCCATAAGCTTCATCTTTTACACTGCCTATTGTGTATTTTCAGTGTCTTTAGCGTTTTTGTGGTCCCAGACTGACGTGTAAACGCTGAGATCAAGGCTTTTTATGACCTGTACCATCTGTTCCCAGACTTTTTGTGCATCGCGCAGATAAACCTAATGCAGTTATTTACGACTCTGACTGTACGTTTAGTGTTGTCATGCTAAATGATCACATGACCAATCAGACACCTTCCTGTTGGCATTTCAACTCTGCCTTGTTATTACAGATAATAGCACAACAGCTGGCCTCCACATTTGCATCGAACAGACACGAGAAGGATAGTGATCTAGCTCTCATTAAGAAAATACATAAACATGTTTTAATCACTGCCTTCAAAACATGAAGGACGATGACAATGATTTCCCCATGTCTGTGTGCATGTGGTTGTGTACATGTCTGTCACCAAGATGTCTTCAAAACCACTGGATGTACATAAACACGTCCGATTCAAGAAGGCTGTCACAGCTGACTCGTCTTTAAAAAATTACTAAACTGGCTATACTTCAGTAAATTTTTACAGATATTGACCTAAAATGTGGTGTATTACTAGCTGAGACTGATCTTCAACAAATATTCCAAGCACTGAAAGATCATACAAGATCTGTGTTGAAATGTTGCAAACTAAGAAGAGTCAACTGTTTGTCTGTTAACAAAATATTTCATGAAGCACTTGGTGGATGTTAATGACACCTTCAGGAATCAACCATTAACTCAATACCATTTGGAGCCAATCCAATCTAAGATGGCTGCCAGAGCCAACTGAATTTAGAAAACTCATAAATGTAATAATAATAATAATGATAATAATGAATTCAATTTATAACGCACTTTTCATTAATGAAACTCTCAAAGTGCTACAAAGTGCAACAGAATTAAATGTCAATAAAACAAGTAATAAAACAAGTAAAATCAATAACAGTATCAACTAAGATGAAAGGTAGAATCATGAGGAGGCAGAGTATGCTCGGTTGAAAAGAAAGGTCTTCAAGCCGCTCTTAAAGTCAACCAGTGACTGTGGAGCTCTCAGGCAGTCAGGAAGAGAGTTCCACAGGCTATAAATGTCTATATTTTAGACTGTTTTTAAAATATTGAGTTAAGATTCAGTGTGGTTGTAGCTGAGATTAAGTCTCAACTCATCCCCTGAGTGTTGCTCATTGCACAAGAATGTTGCTTAAACTTTAGCATTAGGTGTCAGAGTCAACCTTGTACGTCTGTTAGCAAAATATATATATATTTTTTTTCCATTATAGATCGCCTCCCTTCTCACCTTACAGCCATCCAATCACACCGATATGAATTTTTTTTTTTATTTCCATTATAGATGGCCTCCCTTCTCACCTTACAGCCATCCTCTCACACAGATGTGATTTTTTTTTTTATAGAGAGAAAGGAAAGATAGAAAGTAAGACAACAAAACAACAATTATCCACAAAAAGAGCATAAGGCAAACACACCCAACCTCCGTCCGCAATCCTGCAAAGCACATGACAAAACACAACAACGAAACACACATTCATAAAGACTAATAATATTCATGACCTTGCAGTAGATTGTTAGCAAAATATTTAATGAACAGCTTCATGGATATTAATGACACTTTCAGGAAACAACCATTAGATGTATATCTATAACTCTTTATCATTTGGAGCCAACCCAATCTAAGGTGGCTACCACAGCCAACAGAATAAAAAAATTCATAAATGTCTATATTTTAGACTGTTTTTAAAATATTGAGTCAAGATTTAGTGTGGTTGTAGCTGAGATTAATTATCAACTCATCCTGTAAGTGCTACTCATTGCGCAAGAACTTTGCTTAAACCTTTAGCATTAGATGTCGGTGTCAACCTTGTCTGTCTGTTAGCAAAATATTTAATGAAAAACTTCATGTATATTAATGACACTTTCAGGAAATAACCATTAGATGTATATCTATAACACTTTATCATTTGGAGCCAACCCAATCTAAGATGGCTACCACAGCCAACTGAATTTAGAAAACTCATAAATGTATATACTGACTGTGACTGTACAGTACTGTACATGTATTCATTCATTTAAAAAAATTAAAAATTAAAAAAATATATATATATTTTTGGGTGATCCTACTTACAAATTTTCGGCATACCCGTAGGTACGGAACTCACTCGTAAGTCGGGGACTACCTGTATTTTAGATTATTTTTTTTAAATATAGAATTAAAATTTAGTGTGGTTATAGCTGAGATTAAATCTCAACTCATCCTCTAAGTGCTACTCCTTGCACAAGAACTTTGCTTAAACTTTTAGCATTAGGTGTCGGAGTCAACTTTGTCTGTTAGCAAAATATTTAATGAAGCACTTGATGGATTTTCTTAAAACTTTCAAAATGTTATCACTTGGTGTACATCCACAGCTGATTAAGCTTTAGTGTCAGCCCAATTCAAGATGTCTGCCACAGCAAATCAATAATAGCTCAAACAAAACGGCCATGAATCAGTCAGTCAAATAGATATTGACCTACATAATGTGATTGTAGGTTTTGTGGAGTGGGTCCACCTTGATTTATGTCATTAAATCTCACCACTTTAGTAGTCAGCAACGAATAATGTTTAAACAGTACCCAGACGTGTCCTCGCTGGACATCAGAATGTCTCAAAATACATATATTTTCACACGTTTATAGCCAATTAATGAGTTTAACGAATTCATATATAATTTAAAAGTTTTTTAACAGCCACGTTCGTGACTGCGACACTTTTCGCCGTCTGCTCAGCAAAGCAGCACAACTCCACAAAATGAATAATTAGCTCCCTCTTCAATCAAATCATCAAACCCCATGGGGTCTGTCTGTAATCTGAGGGCAGAGTGACTTCAGCTTCAGGAAAAACAAAGGCTTTCCATCTCTCCTGCTGACACCGTGACTCCGGTGCTGGTGGCAATGCCGCTGGGATGTGTTTTTGTCTCGGCGTGGTGGTTCGTGTGCCGCTGCTGCTACTGTTGCTCTGCGCCTTGTAGCTGCAGCCCAGTGATGCATGCAGAATAACAGGTTCATGCTAATCACATTAGCATTAATCATATGCATATGATATGTATAAACAGTGGAGTTCAGCCGCACAAAAGCATGGCCATCATCACCAGCTGGGGCTTTTTTTGTGTGTGTGTGTGTTTGTGTTTATATTATTTAGAGGAAAGCCTGGAAGAGAGCGACAGTCTGGAAGGAGGTGAGTGGAGAAAAGAGAGATGTCGTTTTTCAGGGTGCTACATTATCATATGGAATTATGCGCAGATGGAGAGCTGGAATGAATACTTATGCAGCGAAATTGAATATATTTGTATAAACACACTCACTCTCGCACGGGGAGAAAGAGAGAGGAGCTCTCTTTCTGTTGAGAGCTTCACCTGTTCTAAATGAGGGAACCGCGTATACGACGGCGCCAAATGAGGCATGCCTCAGGGAAGCGTGCAAGTTAGGGGTTTATGTGTCTGGGAGTGATCATGTTTTTAATACGTGTGTGTGTGTGTGTGAGGTGTGCACACGTCGCACTAATTGGTTTCTGCGTGTGAGTTAATATTTGCATGTGCCTCACGTATTTCGCTTATGAGGGAGAAAAGAACGGAGACATCAAAGCAAGGAAAGATGTGAGTTGTTGGAAAAAGAAAAATGGTCTGGTGTATTTACTGAAGCGAGGGAGGACCTGCCATTCCAGATGGTCATAGTAGAGAGAAAGGGGACCAGAAGGGGAAGGGGAAAAAAAGAAAAGTAAAACAAGATTTTCAACATGTTCTTTGAAACCTTTTCCCCTCTCTGTATAATTGTCCCAAAGGTGCAAAATTGATTCCACTTAAAGCACTTAAAACACCCCGCAGGACCTTTGCCTGCCTCTGCAATAAATATCAAGATCGCTCTAGGATTGTTTTTAAATTGAATGCAATCTGCCAGAGCCGAGAGCCATCATTTCATACTTTTCCCCTGCTGATTTTTTCCTTCCACTTGACGCCGGCCTCTTTTTGTTTCCAGAATATCGGGGGTTTTGAGCAAACTGTTCGACTCCAAAGATAAAGCAACTAAATAACTATTTATCGTTTGAATCGTTATCCGATATACATTGGCCGTGTGTAATTTAATAGAAAAATGAAAAACATATTTCTAGAAATGGGTATAAAACTGGTGTAAATCAGTCAAACGAAGAGACTGATGGAGGAATTAGTGGATTCTTTTAGCGTCAGAGTGCAAACACAGCAGCTTGTGGATGTGTGTTTCTACTGTACCACAGCCAAGACGCTGTTCTCAAATAGACGGGTGCATTTGATCAATCTTTATGTGACCATAAACAAGGCGCTGTCTCCTACATTGGTCAGATAAAACATTTTTACACTGCCGCTAACAAACTGTTACTGTTGCATGTTTTAGAGCCTTTCCAAAGTGCTCTTAAACCTGATGCATACCTATGAATCATCGCAAAGCACTCACTGTGCTCTTCAAGCAAATGGACACTTATCCAACAATTTATTTTAGGTAAATTGAGTGAAATATTACATTGGTGGTTTTAAAGAAAAAAGAAAAAAAAACTCCAGTACCCAGAGGTGTGTGTGTGTGCACAAAATCGCCCTTTTCCATGCAAATGTCATGTGTGTCGATAATGAAATAAGTGTGGAAATGTGTGTGTCCACGTCACGGCTGTCATATTCGCATTTCTACCATTAATAATCCATTAGCGGCGCAAGCAGGGACACATGACGAACAATTAATGCACCCACGTGAATGTAGTTACACGAGTGGATATTAAAGCATGTGCAAAGTGGTCCAGAAAACACCGTTAACAACGATGGTTTTAGCCTTATTACAGGATACTGCAATTGGCGCGGTGCGAATAAAGCATTTATTCAGAGAGTGAAAGGATTAAGACGACTGGCTCATGAGCCACTTCAGGTTACCAAGACCAATCCAGTTCGAACTGTGCTCGGACCGCCATTGAAGCATAAGAACGCAATTTGCAGCGAGATAGAGTATTACTAATGTAACTGGAGCTAACGACTGTTCACGTATCGCAAAAAAAAAAAAAATCAGCACTGCCACACGATGAACAGGAAGAATTTTCACTGAATCAGTGTTCCAACTTTATGTAAAGTGCAAATGCAACCAAGCAATCCGTCAACGTTAAATCAGGTTCTCTGGATGGTTTCTTGTTGTTGAAACGTTTCGTCTGTCATCCAAAGGACTTCATCAGTCTGAAGGGCCACAACAAACTCAGTCCCATAAGTAGCACATTCACATAGTGGGCCAACCAGTTTGATGGTGATAAGATGGTTTCTGGAGTCCGCCCTCTCCCCCCGTTGACTCGTCTGAGGCAGCCATGGCCAAAGAGGTTCAAAACATCAAAGTTCATGCTCATTAATGGTAAATGGACTGTACTTATATAGCACCTTTCTATCTTATCAAGACACTCAAAGCTCTTTACACTACAATCTGTGCCTCATTTACCCATTCATACAGCACTCTACTAGAGCTACACAAGGCTAATTGAACTAATCAATGTAAAGAGACTAATCAGTGCTTTTAGATCACGTTCAGACATCGAAGGAACACACATCAGAGGCAATGAAAGGTTCAATGTCTTGCCAAGGGACACTTCAACACGTGACTACTGGTGGATTCGAACTCTCAACTCGTGCTTTTGAAGACGACTGCTCTAAACACTCACCCACAACCGCCAATAATCCAGGTAAAAAAAATCTAACAAAGTTAAATCAGGTCCTCTGGACTGTTTCTTTTTGATGAAACGTTTCGTCTTTCATTTAGCGGCCAAGATGGTGTAGGGGCAGGGCAGCCGACTCGGGACCCGAAGGTCCTGGGTTCAATTCCCAGTCATTGCACATCTTCTGGTGTGTCTGAGCAGGACACCCAAACCCGAAATGCTCCCCAGGCACCCACACAGCTGCCCACCGCTCCACCTGAGTGCATCCCTGGTGCAATGGATTAAATGCAGAGAACCAATTACATCCTTGTATGGGAACATACAGTGATGACAACATATAGCCCTTTATTTATTATTATTCATCCAAAAGACTTCATCAGTCATCAGAACTTTGATGTTTTGAACCACTTCGGCCATGGCTGCCTCAGACAAGTCAACGGGGGAGAGGGCGTACTCCAGAAGCCATCGTATCACCATCAAACTGGTTGGCCCACTATGTGAATGTGCTACTTGGGGGACTGAGTTTGTTGGGGCTCCTTGGACTGATGAAGTCCTTTGGATGAAAGACAAAAAATTTCAACTAAAAGAAACTGACTTAACGTTGTTGGATTTTTAATCTGGATTATTGAGCATGAACTTTGATGCAACTAAGCAATGTACAGGGTTGTATTCATTCATTCTAGCTTACAACAGAAGGCCTCTTGGTGGGTACATGAACTGAATTGTTCTAATGGTAATCCATGTTGCGCGTAGAGCCTGTGCACCTCCCATACATCACCACATCTTGACCACGTTATTAACAGGCAGTGGTTCAAGTGACTTTCTCTTTTCACATTGATCAGGGACGTATAGGAAATGTGTTTGGACTCATGCAGTTTTATACAACTCTTAGTTTATTTTAAGCCTTGGTTTAAGCGCACACCGTGTTTCAGTAGAAAACGGAGTCTTTGTACATGAGGCCCACGCTCCACACGGTTCAGGTCCCGTGGCCTTTTCACCTCCTTAACAGCTCTGGGGATCTGTCCTTATCGCTCCTTTTTGATCTGTAGGAGGGCTGTGTGGATCAGGCCTTTTCATATATTTCCTTCCACAGATTGGGATCTCTGCCTTGAGCTCTTTGTTGAGTTTTTTGTTTTGTTGTTGACCAGGCTACCGCTGCCTGGGAGAACCTTTGCCTTGGGGCAGTGCAACAATGTTAAGATGGGTGGTACATGTTCAAGGACGAGCGCAATAATACAAAGACCCGCGGTTTCCTCACAGTTGTTTCACCGCGCTGTAACACAAATCAATGTTCTTCACCTCACATGTTGCGCGTTATGTCAATAGCTGTGTTTCACCTCTGTTTGCAGCTCTTTTTTTATTTTTAGATTTAAAACCATCAAAGCGCATGAAGCATGCGCCATTTTACTCCCACTTCATCGCAGTGCACATAAATTAGCTTTAAATATCAGTCTAGATTTAAAAATAGCAGATGTTCTCATGACAAGGCATCAAACCTGCTTTTTTCTGAAGCTATTTTTGCATAAAGGCCAATTCAAAGAGTGGGAATGTAACACTTTTTTGTAGATACTCTTTGTTTTTCCACACAGAATAACCCAGCACAGTGCAAGTTAAAGTGTGTCTTTCAAGCTTTCATGAAGCAAATTGTCAGCCTGCTGTCACATATCAAGGCTGTGCTAAAAGCAATCCAGCTGGATTTTACACTTGGGCATATTTCAGAATCAAAAGTAAACTAAATATAAACTTCTAAGCTGAACTTTCAGTCTGTTTCTGTTTTTTAAACAAAATAAAGCTGTCACATATTTACTCCCAGGAGTCTTTTTTTTTATTGGATATTTTTAGAGAGCCATGGTGATTAACTGAAGATTCAGTGCTTACAGTAGTTTGTAGCTGAAGGAAACAGAATACGATATTTATTTATAAATAATAGAAAAAGTTAAGGGTGTCAGTGGAAACTTGAGGTCAGAAGTAAAACAGGAAATAGAAAAATAAGAACATGAAGGCGTCTAAAAACAGTAATATTGAAAAGTTTGAATATTTTGAAATGGAATTACCTGTATATGGAAAGGCTGAAAACCTCTTACATGTTGTAGGTCGTTCCTTAAACTATATCAATTTGAAGAAATAAAGGTTAAATGTAACCAGACTGGCGAGCTAACAGTCTAACTCCAGTCTCATTCATTCAACCTTTATTTAGTCTCATTGAGTCTAACGAGGACTCCTTTTCAAGAGACATGTTTTATTTAAAACACACCCACACACAGATAAGGTACATAAAACAATAAACAGCCATAAAATTCATATAAAATAAAAAGTAAATAAAAGTAGTGATATAAATCAAAATAAAATCAAGCTAAATTATAAAACAAAGTAAATTACTAAAAACAGGAACATCTCTGCAATGATTTTTCCATTTGAATTTAACAGTTGTTTAAAATCCCTTAAAGTCAACAGCTTCAGTGTTTTTTAACGAGGTGTTCCAGGAAACAGGAGCCGAGTAAGAGAAGGCCCTTTTGCCGAGTTCAGTCCGCACTAAGGGGACGCTGCAGGTAATGAAGGCTTGAGAGCGCACGCTGTAACTGCACTGATGATGTGACATGTAGGAAGAGATAAATGAAGGCTGCAGACCAAGGAGTGATTTAAAGATGAAAATGTACCAGTTTGAGAATCTACGTATGGATAATGATGACCAATTGACCAATAAATACAGAGTGCAATGATGGGTACAGTAGTTACAGCCAGTTATGAATCTTGGCATGCCATGGTAGACAGTGTCCAACGTTTGTGTATTACAGTTAGAAAAATTAAGTAGAATTATTCATTTTGTGATGTAGTTTGAAGGTTATCATTGGTTGAACAAACTGTGAAATAAGGGGCAGATATAATAAGATTTCATCTTCTTTCTGCTCCTTTCATTT
>JBBPBX010053276.1:0-16120 GCA_038048925.1 Garcialebias charrua | reverse complement strand
TTGAGATAGTCAGCCTTCCAAGGCCATAGCCAGATTCAGATTTCAACATTGTTTTGGGTCAGGCCAAACTCGTTATTTTCCACGTCTGCCTTCACAGTCTCACCAGTACAGCTCATGGTAACTCCAAACAGCCAAACTGTGATTATTACGCCAAAGGCAGGTTTACAACTTCTCCAAGATCTATTCCTTCCAACCGCCCGTGAACACTGTCAGAAGTTCCACGGTCCTGCCTGCTCAGCTCTGATGCAGGTCCACGGATAGTTCACACAGAGTCTGAATGTTGCCAAGCCCAGCACACACACACTCCAGACAACTTAAACAGCTGCTGACATTTCCAGATTTGTCGATAATCCAGATGTCCACTGACTCCCAAAAAGCAGAATCCAGTTATCATAAAGCCAATGATGTTTCTGAAGTAAGAGTTAATCAATTGCGTTGAGAGACCAGCTGAACAAACCCATAGTTTACAATTCAGAAGGTATAAAGGGGCTCT
Organism: Garcialebias charrua; assembly: GCA_038048925.1. NCBI lineage: Eukaryota > Metazoa > Chordata > Actinopteri > Cyprinodontiformes > Rivulidae > Garcialebias > Garcialebias charrua. The sequence goes on along the minus strand of JBBPBX010053276.1, from coordinate 15,627 downwards.
GAAAAAGGTTAACAAGACAAAGAGCAAAGCAGGGATGGAGAGAGAAGAAGAGCAATATTTTTTTGTCAAGGGCAAGTAAAAAGAAAAACTGCAGTAAAAACTGGAGTAAACTGAATCAAATGATGGAACAAACATGGTTAACTTACATTTCTGTTTGTGTAGACCAGTTTTATTACAGGTTATGATTTAGTCCGTTTTACAAACGTAACACCAATAGTATGAAATAACAGCAAATACAAAATTAAATACACACCAAACAAACACAGGAAACAAACATAACTGGGCAACAATGATCTTCTATTGAATCTCTGCAACTCAAGGCCTTTCATCGTTAAAAGTAACAATTAAATCTGTAAAACACCCTCAGACGAAAACTTGACCACCAGGAGAGAGAAAGTGGCCTTCACTAGTCTTGATAAGAGAGACATCACTTTCAGGTCCTTGTTCCCTCCTTGCTTAAGTGTGTGTTTGTGCTCAGTGTCTGCTGCCGCTAAGTGTTCAAGCAAAAGGTTAACAGCCATAAAACAAGAGAGTGATGAGCAGAAGTAGAGCTGTGAGGGCTTTTGAGAAGGCGAGGAGTGGTAAAGAGGAGAAAGTCAAAGAGCTGCTGACAACTAGAGTCCTGTCTGGAGTGGCTAACACTTGGCTCATATATAGGTGTGTGTGTTTGTGTGTGTGGGTTTGGTAGGGAGGGTATTGAACAACAAGGAGGTGGCAAGAAAAGCAATTTAGATGAGAAGAAGTGAGGAGAATATGGAGCATGAAAGACTGAATGGTGGAAATTCTAACTGTATCCGTTTGGAAATAACTTGTCATACCTCACAAAGCACTTCTCCAGACTAATTTATGAAAATGTGATAGGCTGTTCCACTCCGATGCAAAATGCAGCGCAGTTTGAACTGTGATGATGAATGCAGGCCTATATGTGGTGGTGCAGTACGATGTTTTCTGCTTAATCCTAATGAACAGAGATGATAACGGCCTGGGGTTTGAAGGAAATCTCAGCAGGGAAGTTTCTTCTTACTCTGTCGTTTTTGAATAAAACGTGATTCTAAGCATTACCTTTTATTTTCTTTCTTTTTTCTTGACTAGCTTCTCTCTCTTCTCTTCCACCTGTCTGCTAATGATGTCATCCACGTAGCAGCAGACAGAACTGTTATTTTGCAAACTAAACTCGTGAAATAGAACGAACGAGGCAGATCATTTTAGTTACTCATTGTCATTCTTGTTTTTTAATCATCAAACAGAGTCATCACAAGCAATTTTACAGCAGAATTGTATTGAGAAAACTGCCAAAGCTGCATATTTAAACAAAAACAACATGTACATTTAAAAAGGCCCAGACCCTTTTAATAGATGTCCATTCAGTGACTATTTTCTGAAAGGTTCATGTAAAACGATCCAGTGGACCATGAGATTTATAACTAACAGACAAACAGGACTGGTTCCAATATGCAATACAGTTTACGTTTAAAGTTTAATCTCACACAATAAGTGGAGCATGTGTTGTGAAACTGCCCTACTGAAGGTTTTTAATGACATCTTCTTATCCACAGACACTGGTGGTTCTGTGCTGCTTGTCCCCTTACATCTGCTTTTGACATCATGGCATTGACCATAGCCGTGTTTCCATCAAGGTTTCTAGGTGCGCATTTTGAAGTATCGCAGCAGAAAAGCTTAATGGAAACGGCAAAATGTGAGGTTACTTCCTGAAATTCGCCAAAAAGTTTATACGCTCGCTTGAGGTGGTTTTTGGGATCTTCGAAACCGAGCAGATGCGCACAACGACAGATGGAAACACATTTGCCGACTCGTGCTGCCGAAGCGAACATTCACGTCACGTGACTGATCAGCTGTTTCCGCTCCGGACAACATGTAACATCGCTAAAACTAGTTGGCATGACAGAATAAATACAACTTGCCCGATAGCAACACGTACCTGAAATATTCTCTCCATTTTGACGAGATGTGTGGCCGGGTTCTGTTTTCAACCGCTACTTCCTGTTTACTGTAGACATGCGCAGTGCTGACGTCTGACGTAATGACGCTGACGTCTGACGTAATGACGCTGTGCGTGGCTTGGTAGATGCGCTTCAAGCCAGCAGATGGAAACACTTCTGCTTCGCATTAATTTGTATTTACATATTTGCGAGATTTAAAAAAATTAGCTCAAAAATCGAAATGAAAATGGATGGAAACACAGCTCATGAGATCTTCATTGCTAGGTTGGAGCAGTGGGTGGGCATCAAAGGGTCAGCCCTCAATTGATTCAGATCCTACCTCGCTGACAGATCCTTTTGTGTTTCCGTCAAATACTTTAGTTCTGCAGCGGCAGCACTTAAATGGGGGGTCCCGCAGGGGTCCATCCTGGGTCCTCTCCTATTTTCCCTGCTGCCTTTTGGTACTATTTTCCGGAAACACAACATACCTTTTCACTTCTACACCTATGACTGTCAAATTTACACAAAGGCAAGACACAAAGGTACATGCTCTATTCAACCTCTGCTCGACTGCCTGGCTGACATCAGGGACTGGATGGCTTTAAATTTCTTAAGCTTCAACAAAAAGAAGTCTGAAGCCATGTTGTTCCCTCCCAATGACACAATCACGAACCACTGCATCAACCTTTCTGCTCTAGCCCTGTCTGAAAAACAAAAAGTCACAAATCTGGGAGTGATAATGGATCCTTCCATGAAACTCAACAGTCATGTAAACATGATCGTTAAATCCTGTTTTTTCCAGCTGAGGCGACTGTCTAAGCTGAAGCCCATATTATCCAAAAATAACCTGGAGACAGTAATTCACGCATTTATTACATCTAGGCTTGATTACTGCAATTCACTCCTGTTTGGTATCAGTCAGACCACCATTGCACGACTACAACTGGTCCAGAATGCAGCAGCCCAATTTTTAACCAGTACAGGCAAAAGAGAGCACATTACACCAGTCTTGGCCTCCCTGCACTGGCTACCAGTTCATCTTTGAATCCAGTTTAATATTCTCTTGTATATCTACAAATCGCTGAACAGTCTCGCCCCCCCATCTCTCTGATTTGCTACACCCGTATGTCCCGACATGTTCTCTGAGGTCAGCGGACCAGTTACTTCTCACAGTTCTAGGAACTCGTCTTAAACTTAGAGGTGACAGGCCCTTCTCTGTAGCAGGAACAAGACTCTGGAACAAGTTACCTCTGCTCGTCAGACAGGCCTCCTCCCTCTCGGTTTTCAAATCCCGTTTAAAGACTCACTACTATTCCGTTGCTTTCAACACCAGATGATCGGTGTTTGGTCATTAAATTTACTATATGCGACAATTTTATGTCTATATTCTATTTTTTACTTTATTTTGTATGTTGCCTATGTGTTACCTGTAGTTTGTTTGTTTGTACATCACTTTGGTTGGCCTTGTCATGGTTTTAACTGCTCTATAAATAAAATGATGTGTATGGTTATGTAACTTTAGGTTACATTCATTTGAATTTTAACTAAATATATTTAAAATCAAGTGAATTATACATTTTTTTGAAAATTTCAGAAACCATCTAATCACCAGCAAAAGGATTGGTCTACTATGTGGGTTTGCTACTTGTGGGACTCAGTTTGTTGTGGCTCCTCCGACGGATGAAGGACGAAACAGCTCAACAAAAAAAGGAACTGTCCAGATGACCTGACTGAACATTCTTGGATTTTTTACCTGGATTATTGAGCTTGAACCTTGAAGATTAATAAATTGTATGTATTTATCCAGTGATTACATTCTGCAAGCTTTATTACAAATTGTCCGGTGGTTCATCATTGATACAGCTACAGAGATACAATCAAATTCGATTTTTTTTTTCTTCAAACGAGTAAAGAATGAAAAATACTCACTTCTACGTCTTGCTTTGTCACAGATGACAGATTAATTAGTCCGAACTAAATGACGCGGGGCATCTCTTATGGCGCTGGTAATCGTGAGCGTTCTGCTTTGAAGAGCTTGAGTGGTTTGGGCTACTTGCAGCATTGAAACGTGGAATTTGCTGATCCCAATAGATGACAGAGTGCAGAGGGACCATGTTGGGCTTTTGCAGCTCATCGTTCATTTGCTGTATTTTTCAGGAGGAAAACAGCCTTTTCTCTGTCTCTGCCTCCACGGAAAGGAGCTGCAAATGGCTTTGAACTATCTGGAGGTTTAATTAGGCTTTCCTCATCAGCAGGGGATTCAGGGTGGGTAAGCAGGTTTGAGTAGGGGAGGGGGGAAGCGTTCATAGCTGCACTCATGGCAATAGTGTATATTGCGCTCCTGTATGTATATATAACAGTATAATTTGGGTTTGTTTTTTCCGAGCAGCCATTTTGTGCTCGTGGCGAGCGCGTGTCGAGTGCTTTTTCTGGGTGTCGGCAATCAGCAGACAGACGGGAAACTGCAAAGATGTTTGAAGTCTTTAGAAGTTTCTTACCTTGATCTGCATGCAGCAGCCATCGTCTGACTGCCACCAGCACATCACAACTTTGTGATTTGCGTCTTTGCTTTTGTTTGATGTTCCAAATGTGTCAGGAGAGAGAAAGAGGAAGAAGCAAAAAAAAACTTGCATGATGTATTTTATTTGCTTTCTTCTTCCTACCGGTAAAGGCACGTAACCTTTTCAGATTTTTTTCAAAGTAAAAAGAAAAGAAAACAATAAAACAAACCAAAAAAAAAATCTAAAGTGGCATTCAAGTATAATCTCATGTGAACAGAACCTTGTGATTGGTCGGAGTGAGGTAAATGCTTTATTGCATTGTCGGTCTTGCAAGAGACTAATTAATTTCTTTAATGGGCAAGTGTTAGCTTTTCTTATATGACGGCACGCAGGATTGTTGTCCCAGTAAACAGTTTCACAAGTGGGCAGGGGACTCCGGCATCCTTCGCACCCTTTGTTGTTTAAAAGCCCCATATGGATTGTGAAACGGCAGCAGCTTTCAAAGCGTCATTAGTCATGCATAAAAGGCTGTGTTACTGCTTTAATACCAGCCCTGGGCTCAGGCTCTGAAGATCTGCTTTAATTGCTCACCTCTGCTACGTTCTGTGGTCACGTGCTGTCGTATCAGTGCACCGACCAAATCTGTGTGTGTTTTCTAATTGTCCATCGCTCGCTGGCAGCTAATAAGCAGAAAAGGAGAATGAGTGCTCTAAGATGGGCATTAAACGGGATTCAGACACACCCCTCAGCATGCCTTGAATAATGATGTTCCTATTCTCTCTTCCTTTTTTGGCTGTGTGTGTGTGTGTGCAGCGGTCCACCTGTTAGGGCTGACCTGGCATCTGCGGCACGGCGAGAGTCAGCTGTATGAAAACGGTCTGAGCTCAGCGGACCATCAACAGGAGGACCACATCAAAACCAGGCCCACCAGCTCCATCCACCTGCTGGACACGCTCGAAACCACATACACTGGCGACAGAGGTGAACACACACCCACTAAAAAATGTTTTTAGTATACCAGATGTTATGTACACAGGTATTGCTATTAATTACCCATGAGTACCTACAGAACAAATGTAACAGTGTGCTTTATTTTTTAACAGTAAAGATGTTTAGCCCACCTATACACATAATTAGGTAAGGGCACTGATTCCTTTAAAACTAATACATCTCACCTGAAACTTCTCAATGTTTATATGTATACAACTTGACCTTACTTTGTACCTTTGGAAACCCATACACTAATGCTATTAAAATGATTAACACACTGCAGTGCAAACACATGCAATATAATAAATCCAAATGCTCAGTTTCTTATTACCATGAAATTCTAGGAAATGAACAAACATGACACCAGATTGAACGTGTAGAAAAACAGAAATTATTATTTACAAGATAAATCAAATTAAACACTATTAACAAAGGTGGCACTTTGCTTATAGTCTCTTATTTTAAAGTAAAATTATAAGAAATTAAATAAACTCTGTGGGACCACTTTCACTAAACCAACTAGCACAAACTAAAATAAATGCCTTCAAAATATAAACCATTGAAGGCATGAATCCATGCTGGAGAATGATGAGTTTGATACCTTTTGATCTGAAGATTTAAAGGTATTGTGACATGATGTTGGAACTATGCATAGAGTGGCACAACATATATATGTTGTATCATTCAGCTATGTTCGTTTTTACAAGCAAAATGATAAATCAATGAAAATTTGTTTCAAAGTGATTTTAAACTTGGCGCCGTGTTTCGGCACGGGACATCCGGGTACTTACACATGCGACGTCTGTGACGTAGGGACATTAATCTCAGTCTGCGGCTGCTATTAGAACACAGTTTCATTGTCTTCAAGATGGCCATTTTTTTTGTATAACTTCAAACATGCCGGTACGTTGTGTCGCATTTGGGTGTTCTAATATTGCCAGTGAACAAGTGAGCCTTTTCACTTTCCCAAAAGATGAAAAACTTTGTCAAGAATGGACAGTCTAATTCTACCATTCTAATAGCAGCCGCAGACTGAACTTCATGTCCCTACGTCACAGACGTCGCATGTGTAAGTACCCGGATGTCCCGTGCCGAAACACGGCGCCAAGTTTAAAATCACTTTGAAGCAAATTTTCATTGATTTATCATTTAGCTTGTAAAAACGAACATAGTTGAATGATACAACATATATATGTTGTGCCACTTTATGCATAGTTCCAACATCATGTCACAATACCTTTAACTCCACTCATTTACTTACACCAATTACCATACTGCCTTTATTAATGTGGCAAGCTCAGGTGAAGAAGAAGATGGCTGATGGTGTTTTCTTCTCCTTGACCCCTCTTTTGGTCCACAGAAGAAGAGCAGGATTATGACAGGTGTCTTGTGTCGTTGTAATCTTCACAGCACAACTTCATAAATCCACATTTAATCACATTTAGCTGCACAAAACACTGAACTTACAGAACTTACAGATCAGAAATGTTTGGTTACAGTCCTTAGCGTAAGCTGGCTTAGCTTCACGGAGCCACAAGTCTATTCACTTTGCTAATGAACGTTAATTATATTCAGCAAACTAATGAGCTAATAAGAATTTACAAACCATTATCTTTGAAATTTCAAGTAGAAATATTCACGGTGGTCCCAAAAAAAGAAGAAAATGATCTTGATGAGGACTGTCGAGTAGAAAGTCAGAGACATTCAGCTATACGGTAGCCTGGCCCTCGCCTTCCTGCACAGCTCCGCTCAATTCTCATTTCCCTTCACTGCACAGTCTGGGATTCCTCCCATAGACAACGATTTCTCCGGCCGATTTTTGACCGGACCAATCAGAGAACAGAAGGGACGGAGTTTTGGACCCTAAGCCACGCCCCCACCTGTCCCAGCGCGCAGAGCCCTATAAAAGGGCTCTGCCAGCGCGCAGTCAGCGAGCACCGGCATGTTCTCATTCAAAGCGATGCAAAGCGATGCAGAACTGTTTTATATGTGACACAAATTTATTAATTTCCCCTTCTTAATCCCTTATCTGGAGTTTTCTTTTGCTTTTTGGGCCAAAAGTCAAGTGATCGCTCGCGCTGTCCTCCTTCTCTCCCTCCGCTGAAATGAACAAGGAAATGGCTGTCACGAGAATTAAACTCGGGTTTTACGTTGCTGACCGAGTCCCATCAGATGTTCTGGTCTTCTGGTGAGCTGGACCAGCGATCCATGGTTTTATTGTATTTTATTAAAACGTTTTATTAACATATAAACACAGAATTTCCAGCGCGACAGCCGGCAGCAAGAGAAAAGCTGCAGCAGCAGGAGGCGGAGCAGTTGTCAAGTTCACCAGAGCACGGGGGGTGGCTCTGAGGGGAGGGAGCAGAATGCTTTCCCTGTTCAAAATATCCAATGGTTTTGTTCCTCAGCAGAGGCCAACGCCTCCAGCAAGAATCGTTTCTCTATGGAAAAAGTCCAGACCCTTGTCTGAAGCGAAGTGAAGAACAGGGTGTGGTTTTAACCAGGCTAGCTATACGGTACTCTTTTTTAATATTTTCACCACATTTGTCCTTCTTAACCCAACTTCAGACCATACATTCAAACAGTAAACAGTTAATGACAAATTATTACTAAATTCATTCAATTCATTCAACCTTTATTTATACAGGCTAGCCTCGTTGAGCCACGGGGACTCATTTACAAGAGGGACCTCTCTCACTCACACCCAGGGTCAATTTAGAGTTACCAATCAGCCTAACATGCATGTTTTTGGACTGTGGGAGGAAACCGGAGTACCCAGAGAAAACCCACGCATGCACGGAGAGAACATGCAAACTCCACCCAGAAAGGCCCCCGGACCGGGATTTGAACCGGGGACCTGCTCACTGAGAGGCAGCAGCTCTACCAGTTGTGCCACCGTGCTGCCCAAATAAATATTTTTAACTAAAAGCCTTACAGTTGACCATATTTGTGAAATTTATGCAGTACCCCATATTGTTTAAATTTGTGCTGTGGTACATGTTGACTGAACAAGAATAACAATTACTTGGAACAATTTGTTTTCTTTCTCAAGTTTGAGCTGTAATAAAATTGTGTAAATTAAATCCAACAATAAAAAGAAGTTAAATTAACTGAACTATTAATTTTACTAATGGTAAACTAAATTAATTTGACTTGATTAAAGTATGTTCACTGAACAAATATGAGCTGAGATTGCATTGCTTTATCAAACCCACCTCATTGTACAAAAGTACACCTGTTTGGACTAACCTCAAACCAACATCAGTGCAACACCTCTAAGTAGTGTGGGCTATCACCAAGCAAAAGCCAGCATGAAGGCCAAGGAACTGTCAAATAGGACAAAGAGAAAGTTGTGAAGTTCAGATCTGGGATAATGAAAAATATTCTAAATTTTGATTATTAGAAAACTGAAAACTGCCAAAACTCACAGATCAGGTAAGGAGGGCATTAATCAGAAAAGCAACCAAGACACCAAATATGTGGCCATCTTTGCAGCTCCTTCACAGATATAGAAGTAAATGTCCATAAGAAAACTATAAACTGCAGAAAGCTGGGCTTTATGGAAGAGTGGCAAAATATATCACTTAAAGAAACCAGTCAAACAGACTATTTGGAATTTGCCAGATGGCATATTGGAGACTCCCCAGAAGTGTGGAAGAAGATGTTGTGGTCGGGTGACTAGTCAGGTGACAAAAACAAACAAAAAACATTTAGGACTTGGGAACAGGTCAAACGCAATATAAGGATGGATGGAGCAAAATACAGAGAAGGTCTTGATGGAAACCTGATGGAGTTCTCCAGAGATATGAGTCTGGGACTGAGCTTCAGTTTGTAGAAGGAAAATGAGCTTTAACACACTGCTGAAGCAACACTCCAGTGGTTTAAGAAGAAACTTATGCTGGAAGGGTCCTGTCAAAGCACAGACCTCAATCAATCCCAGAATCTCTGGTTTGGTTTAAATATTGTTTTATACACTCAATGCCAATATAACTTGAAAGTCCTGGGCAGCTGCGGCTGAGTGGTTAGAGCAGCTGTCCTCCAATGCAAGAGTTGGGGGTTTGAATCCACCAGTAAACACATGCTAAAATGTCCCTGGGCAAGACACTGAACCCATCATTGTCTCTGATGTGTGTCCCATCCGTGTATGAATGTGATAAAAGCACAGACAAGTCTCTTTAGAATGATTTGTTCAATTTGATTTGTATAGATCTAGTAGAGTGCTGTATGAATGTGATAAATGATGGCCCATACTGTAATGTAAAGAGCTTTGAGTGTCTTGATAAGATAGAAAGGTGCTATATAAGTACAGTCCATTTACCATCCTTTTACCTGGAGCAGTTTGGTCATAAAGACAGGGTAACATTTCTAGTAGCTTGATGTACCAAAGTCAAAGAGAACAACCAGAAGAGACTTGCTGCTATCACTGCTGAAGTATTGACTGTTGAGGGGTGCTCAGTTTTTATGTTTTTCATTTCTTATTTCCTTTCCAGTGAAAAATATTATACACCTTGAATGAAGCAGATGTTTTGTGTACATTTAAAGTGCAATACACACAAAAAGCTAAGTTCCAGTTGTAGGGTAACTGAACAGAGAGAATATCCTGATTCATGCTCAAAGGTCGAACAATCTAACAAATTTAAGTCAGGTCCTCTGGACAATTTATTTTTGTTGAAACATTTAATATTTCATCCAAAAGACTTTATCAGTCCAAGGAGCCACAACAAATTCAGTCTTATAAATAGCACTTTCTCAAAGTGGGTCAACCATGATGATGGTTGACCCACTTGATGGTGCTCAGGCAGTTTCTGTAGGAGCTATTTATAAGACTTTATTTGTCGTGGCTCCTTGGACTGATGAAGTATTTTGGATAAAAGAATAAACGTTAAAAAAAAAAAAGAAAAGAAACCAATCCAGAGGACCTGACTTAACTTTGTTAGAATAGAGAGAATACTTTTGCCATCCATTGTATCTATCAAGGCAGCAAGGTGGCACAGTTGGTAGAGCTGCTGGTTCAAATCCCGGGCCGGGGGCCTTTCAGGGCGGAGTTTGCATGTTATCTCCATGCGTACGTGGGTTTTCTCCGGGTACTCTGGTTTCCTCCTACATCCCAAAAACATGCAGGTTAGACTGATTGGTAACTCTCAATTGTCTCTTGGTGTGAGTGAGAGAGTGAATGGTTGTTTGTCTCGTTTGTCTCTATGTGTCCCTGTGATGGACTGGAGACCTGTCCAGGGAGTCCCCCACCTCTCGCACAGTGATTACTGGACGTGGGCAGCAGCGAACCCCACATCCCAGGAGGGAAGAAGTGGGTAAAGACAATGGACGGATGGGTGGATGGATCCATCATCAGCACAACTGTCAGCCAGTTTCTGTTATATTTGAACTTAGAACAAATCCAAGCAGTGTGTGATGAATGATCCAGAACAACAAAGAAACACCAGATGGAAATCAGCCCCAAACTGATGTTCATCAGAAATGGGAAATAACTGGTTAATCATGATCTCCCATAGCCAGTGTGTGACTAGAATAGCTTTCCACTCTGCCTTCTTTCATCTTGCCAGAGGAATTTCTAGCACCAATTTAACCCGATGGTACAGGACATTACTTGTGAGTGTTTCAGGTCATGAAGTCAGGCAGGACACAGCAACCTTTATACTTGGTCTGACTCTGATGGATATTACATCAGAAGCTTGCTGGAGCCCATGTGCAGCATTAATACAGCGTATGTGTGAGCCAAACTGCAGCCCTCTGCAATTTTGTCAACCTGGGACATCCCAAAAGCAACTATTCTTGATGAATCCTCACATTCTGAGGATTAACATTCTCATTTGTAGCTAAATCCTCCAGCAGACCCGCACAGGGGTCACAGGAATTGACTTCCAAGTGTTGCATCACAACAAGCTATTGTTTTAACTCCTACTGCTTTACATGCTTGATGAAAGCAGGGGAAATCAAAATGGGCAAAGCTAAGCCGCCGGTGCACGGGGCTCAGATTAATAAAATTGGCACGCTGGAGGTGGTCCCCTGGCAGAGAAGGGCCAAAGAGATTAGAGATTAGGCTGTAATCTAGTGTGGCAGATTATCACGCTCATCCTGCTGTACCCATCACCTCTCACATCGAGAGACTACTCTATCCCCAAGATTACACTCCGAAGGATGGTGAGAGGAGGTTGTGGGGAGCGGAAAGGATAAAGCATGTCAGAGTAGGAAGAGAAAGGAGTTAAAGTGGTGGGAGGGGAATGGAGTGATTGACAGGAACAATAGAAAGGAATTTAGTAGAAAACTGAAAGTTATGCACCATTACTCATGTTCCCTGAAGGAAGGGAACGAGGTGCAACATACTTGCTATGGGAATTGCGCCCCCGTGCGATTACCTGAAGGAATACATTCACGCCTTTTACGGCAGGGGGCGTCACCCCGCGTCAGAGGTACCGCCCTTTAGGTACTTAAGCGACTGACGCCCCTCCATCTTTCTCAAAAATTGCACTTCACCGAGCTTTCAGCATTGAAAAGGGCCAGCTATGTTGCACCTCGTTCCCTTCCTTCAGGGAACATGAGTTATGGTGCATAACTTTCAGTTCCCTTTCAGTGTGGTCTCTCGGTGCAACATACTTGCTATGGGAACGTAATTCATTCACGCCCTTGAAATGCTCAGCAAAATGCATGTGAGAACCTCCGTCCTAAGCTGCTTACTACAAGGAATGCAGAGAGCAGATGCCAAGAGGAAAAAAGCCAAATGTGAAAGACATCCACATGATGTCTCACATGGCCATGTATATATATATATATATATATATATATATAATATATATATATATATATATATACATATATATATATATATATACAGCAAACCCCCGACCTACGACCCCATCGACCTGCGAACCACGGGACCTACGAACGTATCATATTTAATAAAAATATGAAATTACTGTATTAAAAAAAAAAAAAAAAAATTATTTTTTTATTATTTTTTTGTGTTTAAATGTTCTTAATTTCATGTGTACATCACTTTGTTGCAGCTGTGGTTGTTTTAAAGGCTTTATAAATAATAATTATGATAAAAAATGATCATTTCTGATCATTTTTGTCATGATTGCGCAATAATTGTGCAACTTCCGGTCATAACAGGAAGAAGGTCGGTCATAACAGGAAGAAGGTCGCCAGTCACCGGAGGCCAGCCATCTTAGGGTTAGTCACGGCTACAGGCAGCAAGGTTTGGAAGACTTGTTGATCAGGATTGCCTCATATGGATTAATTACTATCTGGAATCGCTCTGTGAGCTCTGTGGACGTCTCAGGCGGAGAAGCAGCTGCAGATTGATGGCCGATTGGGCCGCACCGCCGCTCCAACACCAGCTCATGGCCTGGCTAGCAGAAGCTAACACAGGCCTCGAGAGCTAACACAGGCCTCGAGCAGCTCCCGTGGTTTGCTCGTCGCGCTGCTCGGCCTGATAACAACAACGCATGGCAACCTAAGATGTCGGCTATGACCATCTCAAAGTAAGAAAATATATTTTTATTTATTCTGTAAATGTGAATAGCAATGTTTAAAGCTGCAGTATGTAGCTTTTTTTATGAACATATTTCTTCACTCTGTCACTACCTCCTGACAGACTGATGTTAGCCAGGTAATCTCTGAAAAAAAATTAAAAAAAATATTGTCCCCTTGCTTCTCCAGGTGGTAAATAAGCATTTCTAAAAAGAAAAGGTGACCCGCCATTTTCCAGCCAATAAAAACAGAGTTTGTAACCAGCCAATAAAAACAGAGCTTGAATTTGAATCAGCCAATAAAAACAGAGCTTGAATTTGAAATTCAACAGACCACAAGGGGGCAGAGCCACATATGGCTCTGAGGGGGAGGGATCAGAATGCTTTGCCTGTTGAAAATATTTCTAACTGCTGCAGTTCTACAGAAACTGCATACTGAACCTTTAACATTACAGTACACTACTGTACATGCTTAAATGTGTGTGCGCGCTCCGTTAGCATGATAAATAAAGGTTGAATGAATGAATGAATTTTTTTTTAAAATAATTTTCACCCCCTACCTACGAACGGATCGAGCTGCGAACGGTTCTTAGGTCCCAAACTCGTTCGTAGGTCGGGGGTTACCTGTATATATATATATATATATATAACACCAATTAGAGACAGCCTAAGCGTGCTCCAGTAGTGTGAGTACTCATCGACTCCTGTTTCCCTTTGGGCATTCTGAGGGACAGGAGGAGCAATGTATTTTATTTTATTTTTTTACGGCCCGACTGACAAGTGGAGCCCATCCTGATGTTGGAGATCAGTTAAGGAGAGGGGAAACCCTTCCATTATACATCTCCTAGGCAAAAAACACAAACATCAAGGGATACCCTTGTGAAAGTTATTACTGCTTGTGTCGGGACAAAGCAACCAAAGCCTTAGGCTTTCAGCCAGTACCTTTCAGAGGCCAGGCTGAGAGTTGCCACAACCCTGGACGTGGGTGTAGAAGCTGTCCACGTGCCTGAGTCAGTAGGTCCCTATGAGGAGGCAATTGCCATGGTGTCCCCGACAACATTGAGATCAACTCCGGGAACCACGGTTTCTGTGGCCATCTGGGAGCTATGAGGATCAAGGAGAGGGCTCCCCGTCTCACCCGTTCCAATGTCGCCCCGATCAGAGGGACAGGTGGAAAGGCATAGTAGAGCACCCCTGCTGGCCAATCATGTGCCAGAGCGTCTATCCCCAATGGAGCATCTGTCTCCTTCAAGGAGAAGTAGAGGTCACATTGTGAGCTAGCTCTGCAAGCGAACAGGTCCACAGAGGCTCTACCGAAACGTGACCATACCTGTTCCACGATCCGTGGGTTCAGGCTCCATTCTGATGCCAAAAGAGGCCCTCTTGAAAGGGCATCTGCACCATAATTCAGATCACCAGGGACATGAGTCGCCCTAAGTGACAAGATTCTTGGAGCACACCATGTGAGCATCCTTCGTGTCAGATCTAGGAGGGCCCGGGACCTCGTCCCTCCCTCTCTGTTGATGAAGGACACCGTGGTCCTGTTATCTGATTTTACCAGGATATGATGCCCAGCAACCAGACCTTTACTGAAGAAGTATTTCAATGACAGGAATACGGCAAGCAATTCCAGGAAGTTAATATGTAATTTGGTTTCCTGCTCATTCCAAAGGCCGCGGGCGTTCTGGTTTCTGCAGATCGCTCTCCATCCTGTTTTTGAGCCATCCATCGTGATGACTAACCGGGACGACACCCTTCCCAGTGAGACCACTTCCGTGAAAACGGACAGATCTCTCCAAGGTTCCAGGGCCTTTAGACACTCTGGGTCTATCTTAACCTTTCCTGCTTGGTTAGGCAGAGCGGGTTGTATTTGTTGGTTTAACCATACCTGTATGGCCCGCATTTTCAATAATGCACGTGGCACACAAGGAATGGCTGCCGCCAAGAGGCCTAACAGGCGTTGGCACATTTTCACAGGGACCCGTTGGTCCAGTTTAAATTTTCCCAGGCAATGGCGAATGGAGGAAACTCTTTCCTTCGAGAGCCATGCTCTGTATTGGACAGTGTCAATCTGTACACCCAGAAATACGGTAACCCGTGACGGAGTCAGATCGCTTTTCTGTAGGTTTATGACAAAACCGAGAGACTCCAGGTGAGAGATCACCTTAAGGGAGTGTGACAGCGCCTACCTTCTGCTTCCAGCCAGAATTAGCAGGTCGTCCAGGTAATTCAAGACCCTGAGTCCTTGATTCCTAAGAGGGGTCAGGGCTGCATCCAGACATTTAGTAAATGTACGCGGAGCAGTCTTTAAACCGAAGGGTAAGGCTTTGAATTCATAAGCGTTTCCTTCGAACGCAAAACGGAGGAACTTTCTGTGTCTCCTCCACACGCCTATATGGAAATAGGCGTCTTTCAAATCCACTGTACATGCGTAGTCTCCTGGTCTCACAGACTGGAGAACTTGCCGCAGTGTAAGCATCTTGAACTTGAAAGTTTTAATTCTTTTATTGAGAGTCCTGAGATCCAGAATCGGTCTCAAGGAACGGTCCTTTTTGGGCACCAGGAAGTACTTGCTGTAGTGGCCAGAGCGTAGTTTGCGTCCTGAGACCAAACTAATCACTCCCTTTTGCAGCATCGTTGAAACTTCCTCCCTCAGCACGTGTGCGCGTGCAAGGTTGATCTTAGATTGCAACACCCCTGAGAAAC
>JBBPBX010053275.1:0-23901 GCA_038048925.1 Garcialebias charrua | reverse complement strand
GCTCTCGGCAGGGCAGGTCGCATCTCCTTTCGCTCCTCACCTCCCTGGTTTCCCCCTCCCTGCTTCTGCATTTGTCTCGTCTATAACTCTTCAGCGCTCGCTCGAACCAATTTGGGATGGATTTATGTGCGTGGACTGCTTTCTGGGCCATTTCATCTATCGATACTATCGATAACAAAAATTTCCGCGAAGCGTTCTGGCCGGGGAGAGCCAGAGCGCCCTTTCGACACGCATGCGGTGAGCTACATTATGGACTCGATGAGCAGGCTAATGTAACTGTCCGCTCTCTCTGTCGGGGACGTGGAACCTCTGTGATTTATTGGGATACCGGTGGCTCCTGCCACTGAAAGCTGAGGGACCGCCGCGATCGGCGTGCTGGCGAGACTTCCTGCTCAGCAAAAATGCTTTGAACCAGGCTATGAATGACCTTCCCAGCTGTTGTGCGGGCTGAATCACACGGTGGTGAAGCGGCGGCTGCCGCGGACCTGTGGTGTGTGGGACTCGTTTTACAGCCGCTCGGATTCAAACAGGGCACATACGGAAGGATCTTTTTAGCTCGGAACCTGACTCGATTCGGCGATTTGGACCCAGAAGCTGCACCTGGACTAAAAGACTGCAGTAAAAAGAACACTGTGGTCTGACTGGAAAAATAAGCAACAAATCTAATCTGGTCTCTGGCCTTGGATTGAAGGCTGCCTACAAATCTTCTCCTGAGCTGGGAGCTGAAGGGCCCGCTGCCCTCCCAACCCCCCTCCCCCAAGAGGTTTCTGTGTGTGCGTTCTCGGTTGGAGCCGAGCTCTGAGACCAGCGAACTGCTCTTATCTGAACAAATACACACAGACTGTTCCTCCCGCCTGTCGTCAAAACTGCAACTATGTCTCGTGTGATGTGCTTAATGCTGATAGAGTTTTTGGGACTTTATCATGGAGTGTCCTCAGGCAATCTTTGATAGACTCTCTTTTTGAATATCACAAATGATACCTATTGTGTTTTTCCTTTTTCCATATCTGATTGTGGTGGCGCGGTTTTTATACTGCTGCGACTTCGTGCGCTCGTCCCTATCCTATGATGAATGTGCGTAATCATTAACGTTGTCTTTGTGCCCCGGTGCAATGTCAAGGTCAATAAAGATATATTCTATTCTATTCTATATACATATAATGTACAGATAGACATATACATGTAAATATAACATGTTCAACTGAAATTGTGTATGTTTGTATGTGTGACTGTTTTGTGGTTTTAATGGACAGTGGTTTGTTAGGACAGCCATACGCTATAATCAGACAATCAGATTACAGCTCATTACTGTCCTGACAAAACACTGTCCTTAGAAACCACAAAACAGTCACATACACAAACACACACAATTTCAGTTGAACATGTTATATTTACATACCTATTACACGTATATGTAAGTGCCAATTTACATGTATATGTAAGTGCCTCGGTGACAGGTCTCCAGTCCATCACAGGTACACAGGGACAAGTCTCCAGTCCATCACAAGGACACATGGACAAGTCTCCAGTCCATCACAGGGACACGTGGACAAGTCTCCAGTCCATCACAGGGACACATGGACAGGTCTCCAGTCCATCACAGGGACATGTGGACAAGTCTCCAGTCCATCACAAGGACACCTGGACAGGTCTCCAGTCCATCATAGTGATACATTTACAAGCAATATAATAATAATAATAATAATAATAATAATAATAATAATAATAATAATAATAATAATAATAATAATAATAATAATAACTGACAACTTATAATAATAACAAGTCTCCAGTCCATCACAGGGACACATTTACAAGTCTCCAGTCCATCACAGGGACACATTTACAAGTCTCCAGTCCATCACAGGGACACATTTACAAGTCACCAGTCCATCACAGGGACACGTGGACAAGTCTCCAGTCCATCACAGGGACACATTTACAAGTCACCAGTCCATCACAGGGACACGTGGACAAGTCTCCAGTCCATCACAGGGACACCTGGACAAGTCTCCAGTCCATCACAGGGACACGTGGACAAGTCTCCAGTCCATCACAGGGACACATTTACAAGTCTCCAGTCCATCACAGGGACACATTTACAAGTCACCAGTCCATCACAGGGACACGTGGACAAGTCTCCAGTCCATCACAGGGACACCTGGACAAGTCTCCAGTCCATCACAGAGACACGTGGACAAGTCTCCAGTCTATCACAGGGACACCTGGAGAAGTCTCCAGTCCATCACAGGGACACGTGGTCAAGTCACCAGTCCATCACCTGGACACCTGCACAAGTCTCCAGTCCATCACAGGGAAACATGGACAAGTCTCCAGTCCATCACATCACAAAAATTAAGAAACATTACACGATTGTTTGGTTTATCATATTTATGGCTATTCTGTAAATAGTAAAAATAGAAAAATGACATTCTTTAAAGGAGTACTTTTTCAGTGTCAACTATCCTTCCTCGATGCACTTGCACATACCTTTATTTTGCTCTTACAGAATGTTTTGTTAGCAACTGAAACCTCTGTTGGAGGTGGTGCCTCAAAATCTTGCACATCAGAAGACATTCCATGTAATCTCTGTTGAGATTTTGATCACATAGTAGGAAATAATTGAAAATATATTGTGGTGAAACACATGTTGTAAACCTGTATGATTAAAAAATTATTTTTAAGCATGATTACATTCAAAAAGTAAAATTTAAATCACCTTGCATCTCCATGGCCATTCTGAGTCGCCATAATTATAGGTGATCTCATCTCCTTCATTGATGGGTTTAGTTGCAAACAAACATAGATAGGGCTTTTTGTTTACAATTATGTACCTCATCTTTGCATTTGGGTTTATATGGTCATAATTTACAAGCCTTCCAAGCGACCTGTCCTCGTTTGCTGAATCAACACTACAAATGCATAATGCATATTAAAAAAAAAAAAAAAACTCTTGCCAGCACTATAAATTACCTTACAATTAATAGCCTTTTATAAGTCATGTCAGACACAATGATAGGTTATTCTTACATACTCATACATACTCACAATATTTTTCCATCGAAGTAGAATTCAAACAAAAACACTTTCTGTGATTCATCGTAAACATGATGCTTCCTCTCACATCCTCCTTGGTGATCAGTTCACCTCGATATTCCAAAAGAATGTCATCTTTTGCAAAGGATTTTTTTGCAAAGATTCCATGACCTAGTTATATAAAAATCACATCAGTCCATCACAGGGACACATTTACAAGTCTCCAGTCCATCACAAGGACACATTTACAAGTCTCCAGTCCATCACAGGGACACCTGGACAGGTCTCCAGTCATCACAAGGACACGTGGACAAGTCTTCAGTCCATCACAGGGACACCTGGACAAGTCTCCAGTCCATTACAGGGACACCTGGACAGGTCTCCAGTCATCACAAGGACACGTGGACAGGTCTCCAGTCCATCACAGGGACACCTGTTCGGCCATAAGTCGGCCATTTTGGGTCAAAGGGTAATTTTTGGCTGTTTTTCACTTTTCATTGATGGTGAATTTTAATGCACTCCTCCTAGGGATTTTGAGCGACTGACTTCAACCTTGGTTAATATGCACTTAAGATGTGGGTGAGTGAAAATTCATCAAAAACTTGTATTTTCATATATGCTGAAGGGACGTGGCCTTGCCTCAACGTTTGGCTTCTCGCCATACATTTTAAAACGCTATAACTTTCACAATGAAAAACAGAATTGCACCAAACTTGGCATGAGTGATCCATGTCAGATGCCCAACAATTCTCTGTGGTCATGTTGTGCTGTCACTGAAACCCCGCTCCCTCAGAACAGGAAGTCACTTTTTTCTTGGAAGGCTCCCTTTCTGACAGCCTTGAACTAATCAGGATGATCCTACGTTAGAAGACGTAAAACAAGTTGGTTTGGACCAACGATCCAAGCGGGACGGTGCTCGTTAACAGCGGAATCGAAATAAAGGATCGTGCAGAGATTTTTTCTTCAAAACATACATTTTCCTGGATAAGTTGAAGGTAACGCTCCCATTATGCCGATTCGCCATGCAACAGCGACTCCAACTCAGGAGAAGGCACCCTCCGCGGCTGCAGAGAACGATCCAGAAGCCTCAGATGAGGAGTCGCCCTCTGCTGATGAAGATCAGGCAGCATCTTCAGCTGCAAGAGGCGAAGATGAGGAGGGGGAGAATTCAGGTGACGCGAATACGGACAAGAATGAAGACACTACTGAAGAGGGAGTGGAGGGAGAAAAAAAAGGATGAGAAAGATGTGAAATGCCCGGACTGCGAGGCTGGCCAGTGCTCAACACACTGCTTTGTTCTCCTTCTAAGGATGAAGGATGGCTACAAGTATGGGAAATCCAAAAGCAAGAAGGTGAAACGGACAATTCCTGCATGGGCTAGTGCCACTGCCAGCAAACGCATTCCTGTTACCAACTATGCAGGCACGCAGTGCAAAGTGGATACTGTAGTATCATTATCGAAGCTATAATTTACTCTCAGGACAAGGTAGGGATTTCATTCCAGTCACTCATGAAATAACTTCATTATTGATTTTATTAATAGTGTTATTATTTATCTCTAAATAAAAAAAGTGGTCCTCCTTTATTTATATCGTCTGCAGAGACTCGAAGAAACACACCGACCACAGGTTCAGACCCATCGATGAAGCTGCAGCGGAACTCAGAGAGGATCTGCTGAGATCCATGAAACCACTGAAGGAGAAGCAGGAGGTCAAGAAGAAAGTTCAGTCTGAGTTTGATCAGACAGCAGAACATGTGAAGGTCCAGGCTCGACTCACAAAGAGGCAGATTAAGAAGCAGTTTAAGAAGCTTCACCAGTTTCTAACAGAGGAAGAGGAGGCCAGGCTGGCTGCTCTGAGGGAGGAAGAGGAGCAGAAGAGTGGACTGATTGAGAATATGGAGGCTCTGAGCAGAGAGATGGCAGCTCTTTCGGACACAGTCAGAGCCACAGAGGAGGAGCTGAGAGCTGAAGTGTTATTTGTTCATTATTGATTTTATTAATAGTGTTATTATTTATCTCTAAATAAAAAAAGTGGTCCTCCTTAATTTATATCGTCTGCAGAGACTCGAAGAAACACACCGACCACAGGTTCAGACCCATCGATGAAGCTGCAGCGGAACTCAGAGAGGATCTGCTGAGATCCATGAAACCACTGAAGGAGAAGCTGGAGGTCAAGAAGAAAGTTCAGTCTGAGTTTGATCAGACAGCAGAACATGTGAAGGTCCAGGCTCGACTCACAAAGAGGCAGATTAAGAAGCAGTTTAAGAAGCTTCACCAGTTTCTAACAGAGGAAGAGGAGGCCAGGCTGGCTGCTCTGAGGGAGGAAGAGGAGCAGAAGAGTGGACTGATTGAGAATATGGAGGCTCTGAGCAGAGAGATGGCAGCTCTTTCGGACACAGTCAGAGCCACAGAGGAGGAGCTGAGAGCTGAAGTGTTATTTGTTCATTATTGATTTTATTAATAGTGTTATTATTTATCTCTAAATAAAAAAAAGTGGTCCTCCTTAATTTATATCGTCTGCAGAGACTCGAAGAAACACACCGACCACAGGTTCAGACCCATCGATGAAGCTGCAGCGGAACTCAGAGAGGATCTGCTGAGATCCATGAAACCACTGAAGGAGAAGCAGGAGGTCAAGAAGAAAGTTCAGTCTGAGTTTGATCAGACAGCAGAACATGTGAAGGTCCAGGCTCGACTCACAAAGAGGCAGATTAAGAAGCAGTTTAAGAAGCTTCACCAGTTTCTAACAGAGGAAGAGGAGGCCAGGCTGGCTGCTCTGAGGGAGGAAGAGGAGCAGAAGAGTGGACTGATTGAGAATATGGAGGCTCTGAGCAGAGAGATGGCAGCTCTTTCGGACACAGTCAGAGCCACAGAGGAGGAGCTGAGAGCTGAAGTGTTATTTGTTCATTATTGATTTTATTAATAGTGTTATTATTTATCTCTAAATAAAAAAAAGTGGTCCTCCTTAATTTATATCGTCTGCAGAGACTCGAAGAAACACACCGACCACAGGTTCAGACCCATCGATGAAGCTGCAGCGGAACTCAGAGAGGATCTGCTGAGATCCATGAAACCACTGAAGGAGAAGCAGGAGGTCAAGAAGAAAGTTCAGTCTGAGTTTGATCAGACAGCAGAACATGTGAAGGTCCAGGCTCGACTCACAAAGAGGCAGATTAAGAAGCAGTTTAAGAAGCTTCACCAGTTTCTAACAGAGGAAGAGGAGGCCAGGCTGGCTGCTCTGAGGGAGGAAGAGGAGCAGAAGAGTGGACTGATTGAGAATATGGAGGCTCTGAGCAGAGAGATGGCAGCTCTTTCGGACACAGTCAGAGCCACAGAGGAGGAGCTGAGAGCTGAAGTGTTATTTGTTCATTATTGATTTTATTAATAGTGTTATTATTTATCTCTAAATAAAAAAAAGTGGTCCTCCTTAATTTATATCGTCTGCAGAGACTCGAAGAAACACACCGACCACAGGTTCAGACCCATCGATGAAGCTGCAGCGGAACTCAGAGAGGATCTGCTGAGATCCATGAAACCACTGAAGGAGAAGCAGGAGGTCAAGAAGAAAGTTCAGTCTGAGTTTGATCAGACAGCAGAACATGTGAAGGTCCAGGCTCGACTCACAAAGAGGCAGATTAAGAAGCAGTTTAAGAAGCTTCACCAGTTTCTAACAGAGGAAGAGGAGGCCAGGCTGGCTGCTCTGAGGGAGGAAGAGGAGCAGAAGAGTGGGCTGATTGAGAATATGGAGGCTCTGAGCAGAGAGATGGCAGCTCTTTCAGACACAGTCAGAGCCACAGAGGAGGAGCTGAGAGCTGAAGTGAAAAGAAACGTCCATCGTTAAACGGGGGTGGAGGCCTCCGGGTTCAACTGTCCCCCTCTTACAATGCTATGATTGCTAGTATCACTAAGCCCTCTGTGAATAGCAAATAACCATCAGGGTGCTAACGATCCATCGTTAGGCTGATGGTCCTCCTTGATCATGTGAGCAGCTGGTTTCGGCTGTCATCAGCCAACTGGTTGATCCACTGTGGGAGGGTGCTATTTATAAGACTGAGCTGAATACAGCAACTCAGACTGAAGAAGTCTTTCGGACGAAAGACGAAACTTTTGCTTCGTTTTGTTTTATTTTTTTGATCCAGCATCCTCCGCACTCGTACAGGGTGGAGATGACGGAGGCGGGGCAGGGGAGCTGTGATTGAGAGGTGAGGTAAGCAGTCAGAATTGGTTAGGAAGGAGGACAGCAGTCAGGATTAAGACAGTGAAGCGTGGCTTTTTAATGAAAACACGACCGAGCTGCAGCTTCCTCCAGCGTCCCCTTCTGAAAACGAACAAGTGACAAAGAGGCGAGCGAGGAAGAAGAGGAAGCCGAGCGCCGAGATTCAGACATTGCTCATGCTGCGTTCGACCTAACTGGCATATTGATTCACGCTCTGCCTGAACAGTTTGGTGGCCTTAACAAAGTCTCTTTCATGGAGGAGACGCAGCAGGGCGGCCTCCTATTGGACGATGGGTTGTTGCACATCTCCAGAGCCAATAGAACCTGCTTTGAATGTGCTGTGAAAAATGTTCTTCTTCTTCTCCTGTTTTCACAATCAAAATCATGATGTAATTATTTTATTTTCTCCTTTAACGCGTTCCTCTCCTGCGAAACTGGACTGCAGCCATTCCCCGACTCCACGGCGCTAATTTTTCTGTGCATTGTTTGAGAACATTAATCAGTATTTCTGTGCATTGTTTGAGAACAGTAATCAGTATTTCTGTGCATTGTTTGATGAGAACAGTAATCAGTATTTCTGTGCATTGTTAGGGATAGTACAGTAATCAGAAACAAAGGATGAGCATGGCCTAACCTTTCATCTGCTTGCCTTGTTCATGAGGTGGTTGGAGTACGGTCATATATCATATAGATGATATATATCATCTATGTGATATATGAATGGTAAGGCTGTAAAGTGGACAAGGTGGACAGATGCATAGGTCCCAAAAGGACACAAAAGGGGATGCTGTCTGGAATTTTTTGTACAAAACAACATTTGTCAATTACTGTGCTGCTTGACCTTGATGTATTTTTTATACACAATACACTTTTTTATAACCATAAATTTTATAATTATAATTTATAATCACATAAATTGTGCACAGTTACTCTTTTATGATAATACATTTGCACAGCTTTGTTCAAAACCAGACTCATAGACTGTTATTGTGCACTGGTTCTGTTAGCCCATATTGCAGTCGGTAGAGCATGAGACTCTTAATCTCAGGGTCGTGGGTTCGAGCCCCACGTTGGGCAGACAGTTGTTTTCAAGAATCTAGAAAAAAATTACTGTGAATGAAAAGTGCATTATTTGTGTCCATGATTAAAAGTTTTAACTCCATTATCGAGTTATTGGTGTCATTTCACGTACCGTTCGATTAAAATAAAAATGTCAGCTCAAAAAAAAAAAAAAGTCAAAATCAATTCAAAACCATCCTCTTGTGACTGAAAGCACGCTGTGCTGTAATATACCACACACGAGCTGCTATGAGGAGATTTGTGCTGTTACATTTAGAAAAACTGGACCTCTGAATTGTGGTTCTCATGTATGGCCAAGCAGACAGAGATATCAGCACGCACATTCACAATGTGCATGCAAAGTCTGTGCAACACGTCAGTATTAGAGCAGTGTAATCTAATTACTGACGTACTGAGGTAGTACTTTACTAAGCTCTATTCAGTCAAGGTGCATGAATGAGTTCAGTGACGTCTGGGCATCAGCAGTGAAGGTTTAGCCCGGATGTTTCCTGTTAAAGGACAGCAACCGACTTTTGCAGTGGCGCTTGCTCCAGTTTGCTGTCATGATTAACATATATTTAACACAAACTAGAGGAAGATGTCAGAAAAAAAGAAAAGTTACATTAAAAAGACGGTGAGCATAACATAATAAAAAACGAATATGTACAAATGAAGCAAATAAACTGATGAGCAATGCATGCTTAGATTAGAACAGGGGTGTCAAAGTCAAATACTCTACACAGAGGGCCAAAAAAACTAATCTGCTACAAGCCGAGGGCTGGACTGGCTCAATTTTTATTATAAGGGGGTGATATAAGAATTTTTTTTCTTCTTTCTGCACTCTGTTCATTCAGTGTTTTCTTTTTGATGATTTTGTTTTTTTTCCGGTGAGAGTTGGACTCCGCCAAGGTTGCCCTTTGTCACCGATTCTGTTCATAACTTTTATGGACAGAATTTCTAGGCGCAGCCAAGGTGTTGAGAGGATCCGTTTTGGTGGCCTTAGAATCGCTTCTCTGTTTTTTGCAGATGATGTGGTCCTATTGGCTTCATCAGTCGTGATCTACAGCTTTCACTGGAGCGGTTTGCAGCTGAATGTGATGCGGCCGGGATGAGGATCAGTTCCTCCAAATCCGAGGCCATGGTCTTGAGCCGGAAAAGGGTAGCATGCCCTCTCCGGGTCGGGGAGGAGGTCCTGCCCCAAGTGGAGGAGTTTAAGTATCTCGGGGTCTTGTTCACGAATGAGGGAAAACTGGAGCGTGAGATCGATAGGCGGATAGGTGCAGCGTCCGCAGTGAAGCGGGCGCTGTACCGGTCTGTCGTGGTGAAGAGAGAGCTGAGTCAAAAGGCAAAGCTCTCAATTTACCGATCGATCTACGTTCCCACCCTCATCTATGGTCATGAGCTTTGGGTTGTGACCGAAAGAACAAGATCTCGGATACAAGCGGCTGAAATGAGTTTTCTCCGCAGGGTGTCTGGACTCTCCCTTAGAGATAGGGTGAGAAGCTCAGTCATCCGGGAGGGACTCGGAGTAGAGCCGCTGCTTCTCCACATCGAGAGGAGCCAGTTGAGGTGGCTCGGGCATCTGGTTAGGATGCCTCCTGGACGCCTCCCTGGTGAGGTGTTCCGGGCATGTCCCACCGGGAGGAGACCCAGAGGAAGACCCAGGACACGCCTGTTTCTCGGCTGGCCTGGGAACGCCTTGGGATTCCCCCAGAGGAGCTGCTCCAAGTGGCTGGAGAGAGGGAAGTCTGGGCCTCCCTACTTAGGCTGCTACCCCCGCGACCCGACCCCGGATAAGCGGACGAAAATGGATGGATGGATGGATTTTGTTTTATTTTGTCTCTTTTAAATAAATGAATTAAATAAAATATTAAATAGCTTTATATCTGCTAAGTTCTTGGCATAAATCAACACAGACATGTTCCTGCTTTTAGTGTTTTACATTGTTTTATAATGTAGCTGTTTATGTTTCTTTTTTTTTAAATGCAGTTTTCTTTTGATTTTTAATTAATACGCTTTTTTATGATTGTTTACTGTTGGCTGCAAGTATCAAGCTGTGAAATCCTTCATTTTCTACACCTGATAGCTGTTAGTCATTAATTATGAGGAAGTTTAGCAACTTCACGGTGAACATTTGAGCTCCGTGGCTTCAGCGGTGTGTTTTTCTTGTTTAATCTGGGGCAGGCGCACTGATTTTGGTCAGCCGCTCTCAGCCTGTCCCTCCTACGAGACGGTCAGACAGCGGGTCGGACTGGACGCAGCTGGCCGTGGTCGGTCTCCCTGTTTTGGTTCAGCGAGAGTGGCGTCCCGCTGAAGCCCCAGAGCTCGAATGTCCAACGTAAAACTAACTTGACTGCAGTTTAATGTGACGCTATGTCTCTGCAGACATTGCACGTTGCTGTCTTGCGGTGTTTAGTGTAAAATACTTCCACACAGCGGACATGTTACGATGAAAAGTTGGCTAGCTGTTAGCTAAAGTGCTACTCACTCAGTCCACATGTTGTAGCTGGCTGCAAACTATGAAATGGATTTCCTGAATGTGACGTGAGGCGAGTCTTATTACTCTGGGTTCATGAGACACGACTCCGGATCCACCCCTACGACTGTTGCATTGTGGGGAATGTAGTGTTGGTGCGTGCAAAACACCAGCGGGCGGCTGTGGCCTGCGGGCCATTTCTAATAGTAATTAAATATCATCCAGGGCCCATAAATAATTTGCGTGCCAGATCTGGCCCGCGGGCCTTGACTTTGACATATGTGGATTAGAGGATACACACTTTTAGTGCAGTAAAAGTAAACTCATGAACTCAACGAATCTTATTGGGTTTATCTTATGAGAAACTTGAAATACATACAGTACTCATTTCACCTTTACTTTGATAGCTCAGTCCATCCCTCTTTTCAAGATCTAAAGAGCTTGGCATTCCCCCGACTACATTTAAACATCACAGATTTATGAATTACTGTTTGGAGACCTGAAGTTTGTTGTGTTGTGGTTTCCATCGGGTTTTTCCAGGCGGATGTTACCAGCTCAGTAGAAACTTGGAACAGACCAGTTGTTTTGCTTTGCCTCGTCTTTAGTTTTTGGACTAATTTTGCAATAATTTGAAACAACTTTCGATTTATGTATAATATGAGGATCATATCAGTTGAGGATCAGTTCCTCCAAATACGAGGCCATGGTCTTGAGCCGGAAAAGGGTAGCATGCCTTCTCCGGGTCGGGGAGGAGGTCCTGCCCCAAGTGGAGGAGTTTAAGTATCTCGGGATCTTGTTCACGAATGAGGGAAAACTGGAGCGTGAGATCGATAGGCGGATAGGTGCAGCGTCCGCAGTGAAGCGGGCGCTGTACCGGTCTGTCGTGGTGAAGAGAGAGCTGAGTCGAAAGGCAAAGCTCTCAATTTACCGATCGATCTACGTTCCCACCCTCATCTATGGTCATGAGCTTTGGGTTGTGACCGAAAGAACGAGATCTCGGATACAAGCGGCTGAAATGAGTTTTCTCCGCAGGGTGGCTGGACTCTCCCTTAGAGATAGGGTGAGAAGCTCAGTCATCCGGGAGGGACTCGGAGTAGAGCCGCTGCTTCTCCACATCGAGAGGAGCCAGTTGAGGTGGCTCGGGCATCTGGTTAGGATGCCTCCTGGACGCCTCCCTGGTGAGGTGTTCCGGGCATGTCCCACCGGGAGGAGACCCAGAGGAAGACCCAGGACACGCTGGAGGGACTATGTTTCTCGGCTGGCCTGGGAACGCCTTGGGATTCCCCCAGAGGAGCTGCTCCAAGTGGCTGGAGAGAGGGAAGTCTGGGCCTCCCTACTTAGGCTGCTACCCCCGCGACCCGACCCCGGATAAGCGGAAGAAGATGGATGGATGGATGGATGTATTTTTTTTAATCTTGTTGCATTTTTTTTAAATTAACATTGCTTTTATTCAAAGTTACTGTAATTCTTTTGGGAAAATAACATTTAATTACTGTTAATATGTGGTAGTTTTATGTCTAAATTATTTCTCTGTCTCGTTTTTGGCTTCCTCCACCTTTTTTTTTCTGGCAATTTATTGATTATGCTGTAAACATTTGTGTGGTGCAATACCAGTGTGCATCAAAAATGTTTGCTATTTAAGGCAAGCTGATATATCATATATTTCTTAGAGGAAGAGGAGAAAATTTACAAACAACCATCCATCCATTATCTATTACCCGCTTCTTCCTTTTCGGGTCACAGGGGTCACTGGTGCCCATATCCAGCAGTCACTATGGGAGAGGCGGGGGGACAGGTCTCCAGTCCATCACAGGGACACAGAGAGACAAACGAGACAAACAACCATTCACACTCTCACTCACATATAGGGACAATTAAGAGTTACTAATCGTGCATGTTTTTGGTCTGTGAAACCGGAGCACCCGGAGAAAACCCACACATGCACGGAGAGAACATGCACCCAGAAATGTCCCCGGTTGGGATTTGATCCGATGACCCCCACGTTCTCGCTGAGGGACAACGGCTCTACCAACTGTGCCTCTGTACCACCAAATTCACAGATTTCCATAATTAAAATTGATTCAGGTCAAAATATGCACTGTGCCCACTATTATTACAATCTGTGACGCTCATTAAGATTACACACTTAGTTTGAAACATGGTTAGGAGAAATTGTAAATGGTAAATGGAGCTTACTTTTATAGCGCTTTCCAGCCCCCTATGAGGGGCCCCAAAGCGCTTCACAGTACCAGCCATTCACCCATTCATTCACCCATTCGTACACCGGTAGCGGTGGTCTGCCATGCAAGGTTAAGTGTCTTGCCCAGGGACACAACGAGGTATGCAGTGACCAGGGATCGAACCCGGGACCTTCCGGTCCTGAGCCGGCTCACCTGCCTCTACACCATCTCGGCCCCGGTTTCTCATAAGTTGTCCTTATAAAGGTTTTAAACAAATCTGCCCATATATTTGAACGCATTATGTTTAAAAAATTGCAATACCCCCCTACACCAAGTCTTAATTTCGCACAAAGTAAAAGCATGCAGATGTACATAAGAGTTTTCATACGAAACGAAGCATTATTTTAATAAGCTGTAAGGGTATCACATTTGTAAACAGGGTAAGCTGCATGATTTATTTATTTAAAAAGAAAGTACTTGAAATGCTGAATGTGATTGGAAGAAAATGCATTTTTGAGATTTTTAGACATCTTAAGTAACCCTGGAACTGTTCAGTTCATTCTCAGCTGTGGATACTGAAACAAAGCATACATTATTAAGAGTATTCGAGTCGGTAATCAATTTTCTGAAAAGTGAACAAATGCTATTTATGTTTTAAAATTGGACAGGAGCATTATTTATGAACTTTTATATGGATAGCATTATATTTATAGCTTTATTTATATATTATTTATATTTATAGCATTATTTATATGTTGTCATCATTCTTTGTTTGTAGCCAGGTCTCTCTTGTAAATGAGTCCTCGAGGCTGAATGAGATTAACCTGCCTAAATAAAGGTTCAATGAAAAGTTGATTATATGTCTCAATGGCGTGCTATACCGGGCAGCTGTCAACTTGATCCGTCCATTACATGAACTTTAGCTCCGCCCCATAATGACGTTGCAAGCTGCTTTTGTCGGGCGCGCGTCTTCTCTTTCCCCCAGACAGTCATCGTGTCAGTGTCAGAGCTGGTCTGGAGTGCTTTTTCGTGTCTACAGAGCGTTTTTCTTTTTGCAGCGCGTTTGCACCCCTCGGCCACCGTAGTTGTTGCTGTTGTTTTGAATGAAAGCTAGCTAGCGTCGGCGCACTTGGCTGAAAGCCGAAGAGCGGAAGAAGACGTCATGAGCCGTTTGATTTCCCATCATGCATCACGTTCTTCAACTCCTAAAACAGCTAAAAATTTACAAAAACAAGAAAGTAAGCGGTGCAAAATGATTCAGGCTTTCTGTTAATTTTTATTTTTTTAGGCTGTATTGAATTTGAAGCGAGAATTTTTCCACATTGCAACCGTAAGTGAAAACCGTAGTGGTTCAGACCCATATAAACAGCTTCATTATGACATAGTTGATATGGCAGCTTGTGTGGGCGGCGCCATCATCCAGGACACTTTTAAGTGGGGAAACTGCTGGAGGCATTGGATGTAACCTTGTAGTTTCTGTGCGTTGTTTGGAGTAATCCAGAACAGTAATCAGTAATTCTGTGCATTGTTAGAGAACAGTAATCAGTATTTCTGTGCATTGTTTGATGAGAACAGTAATCAGTAATTCTGTGCATTGTTTGATGAGAACAGTAATCAGTAATTCTGTGCATTGTTAGGGATAGTACAGTAATCAGAAACAGAGGATGAGCATGGCCTAACCTTGCATCTGCTTGCCTTGTTCATGAGGTGGTTGGATTACGGTCATATATCATATAGATGATATATATCCATCCATATCTCATATAGATGATACATATCATCTATGTGATATATGAATGGTAAGGATGTAAAGTGGACAAGGTGGACAGATGTATAGGTCCCAAAAGGACACAAAAGGGGATGCTGTCTGGAATTTTTTGTACAAAACAATTGTCAATTACTGTGCTGCTTGACCCTGATGTATTTTTTATACACAATACACTTTTTTATAACCATAAAATTTATAATTATAATTTATAATCACATAAACTGTGCACAGTTACTCTTTTATGATAATACATTTGCACAGCTTCGTTCATAAACCAGACTCATAGACTGTTATTGTGCACTGGTTCTGTTAGCCCATATTGCAGTCGGTAGAACCATACTTAAATGAAAGCGCACATGTGAACCACACAGTCGCAATTAATTTGTCTAAACTTCTTTCTTTTTTTACATTAAAATACAAGTTTCACGTTCACATTTAAAGCAAAGGGTTGTACGGCACTCATCACAACAGTTTTTACAGCTTTACGACATATTTCACAACAGTTTTTACGACTTTGCGACTATTTACGAAGGCTCGTTCAAAACGGAGTAGTTGACGGAGCTCATATTTAAAATTCATCTATTTCAACGTTTTTCCTCAATATTTTTCCATCTCCAATCGTAACTGTTTGTTCTTAAGTAGACAATAGCAACACTAGCAAAAATGACAGAAGAGAATAAATCGGGCTGTTTTTTAAATCGGGAGATAGACTGTGACAATAAGACTCATTTACAAGAGAGACCTGGCTACAAACTAAAGAATGATGACAACAGCAACAGTAGAATTTCCTTAAACAATCAACAATAGACAAACATAAGAGAGGAATACAGATTTATTTATTTTTTGTTAACAAATTAAAACAAAGATATCAAAGTAGCAAAACAGACGGCAAATGTAGAAACATGTACTGTAGCAACAAGAGCTGAAGCTGTCCACCTTAATTTCTTTAAGGGGATTCAAACATTTGATAATGTCAATGGGAAAATCAAGGCAAATATGTTCTTGTTTTTAGTATTTCAACTGTTTTACGGCACCCTGATTTATTGCTTATTTTAACTGTAGTTTATTGTTGTTATATGTACATTAAATTTTCAGTCTGGAACAGGTCCCTCTTGTAAATGAGTCATCGTGAGACTAGCCTGTATACATAAAGGTTGAATGAATGTAATAAATAAATAAATAAATAATAAACGTAATACTGAAATGCGGGTGTGCACCAAGTGTAAACAAACCGTTTTGATCTGCATCCTTTACATAAACATACTGAACATATATAAGTACAATTTTTTTTACTGGTTTAATTTTTTTGAGATGTTTTAAATACAGAATACTGCCCTGCAAAAAGCACTTCACTGAAATTAACATTCATCTTTACTGTAATTTTAAGCCCCCCCCCCATTATTTAGAAGGATACGTTGTGAACATTGGTTTCTACAAATCAGGATTTGTGATGCTGTTCATATCTTACAATGTGCACATGAGATATCCATCTTTTGTTTACGTTTTTCATCTGTTGTGGGTTTTTTTTTCTTCTTTTAGCCTGAAAGGGAGCTTAATCCATGGAAAATGAACGCTGTGCCACCTCCTGAGAGCTACACTGCAGAGCCTGAAAGGAAGAAGGGGCCTCCTCCTGGAATGGACATGGAGATAAAGTGGTCCAATGTGTACGAGGACAACGGTGCAGACGCACCACAGCCTTACACTGGCAAAGCTCGCTTCTTACCCACAGAGGAGCAGCCTTCTGACTCTGGTGAGTTCTGCAGGACGGCCACAGTTCTCACTTATAATTTCACCTTATTGCCACATTTATTTATTTTCACTCTCCTTTCACTTCTCTGGCAACAAGATGAGGAATCCCAACAGTCTGATTTGTCGGCCAAGAAATGGCGAGTTCAGCAGAAGGAAAAGAGGAAGAGGGACTTGGGACAAGCCACCTCTGACAAGGATTGTTTGATTGTTTAAGGAAATTCTACTGTTGCTGTTGTCATCATTCTTTAGTTTGTAGACAGGTCTCTCTTGTAAATGAGTCCTCGAGGCTCAACGAGATTAACCTGCCTAAATAAAGGTTGAATGAAAACAGTTCCTGTTGTTTAATTCCCAAAGTTAAATCAGCAGACAACTGACAAAGTCAGCTGAAATGGCTGGTTGTTCTTCATCCGTGTTAATTGCATTGTGTCTGTGTCTGCAGACACAGTGTCAAAAACTTGAACGCTCGCCAAGGGTTTTTCATTCACTGTTAAGGGCGAGATACACTCGAGCGTCCTCACGATACGCCAATACGCAGCGTACGTACGCCCCGTACGCAGCGTAGCCCCGCGTAGCCCCTCAGGGCAAGTACGCGCAAAAGTATTTTTTTACTACGCATACGCGATTCGCATACGCGATGCGCGGTGTCTGACCTAAACTTCCCCGGCGCCGGACTGTTTTGTATGTTACACAAATGAAATAAATTCCTCTTTTTTATCGCTGATCGGGCCTTTTCTTTTGTTTTTTTGCCTAAAGTCAAGTAACCGCTTCTTCCTCCGTTCACTCGATGAATGAAATGAATGAATTCAGGTCCTACCTGGGTGCGCGATGTTTTATATATTCCCTGGTGGGCTGTGGTGGGCTGTGGGCTGCAGGAAAAGCACTCCGTGCTCAGCTGCTCATATTACAACAAGGAGAACGCGAGCGTTTGGAGCGAAAAACTAGCGGAAGTGACGATCGGAAGTGACGGTACGGAGGAAATGACGTTAGAATTTGGAGCGAAAACACGAGAATCTACGCGAGAACGAAAGCCGAGTGTAGCAGCGGCTCCGTATACGCGCGTATACGCACGTATACGCGCGTATACGGAGTCTGCTTCAGTGTATCTCGGGCTTTACAAACTGTGAGAGGAATGCTGCTGGAAAAGGGCTTTTACAAAGACAAACCTTTCACTGAGCTCTGAGCCATGTCTTGAGAGCAACCAAAGAATTGCAGTTTATAATTTTTTTAGCTTTTAAAACAAATGAGCACTGAAACATAATCAGAGAAGCCTCTATGCTAGAATGGAATGAATTAGCTTAAGCTGTTATGATGAAAACATACTGTATTTTGTAATGTGACCTTTGTAGTACAGTAATTGGTTTCCTGGGCTGTTTGTGTATGGAGGTGCTTCCTCTTAAAGTCTTAAAGTGAAATATGGTGCATATTTCTGTCCATCCTTGGCAACCAGTAATTTGTTGTTTTTGTTATTTTTTACCACGAGAGAGCAAAAATCGCAAGTTTCATGTAATCAGAAATGTCATCCTCTTGTGACTGAAAGCACGCTGTGCTGTAATATACCACACACGAGCTGCTATGAGGAGATTTGTGCTGTTACATTTAGAAAAACTGGACCTCTGAATTGTGGTTCTCATGTATGGCCAAGCAGACAGAGATATCAGCACGCACATTCACAATGTGCATGCAAAGTCTGTGCAACACGTCAGTATTAGAGCAGTGTAATCTAATTACTGACGTACTGAGGTAGTACTTTACTAAGCTCTATTCAGTCAAGGCGCATGAATGAGTTCAGTGACGTCTGGGCATCAGCAGTGAAGGTTTAGCCGGATGTTTCCTGTTAAAGGACAGCAACCGACTTTTGCAGTGGCGCTTGCTCCAGTTTGCTGTCATGATAAACATATATTTAACACAAACTAGAGGAAGATGTCAGAAAAAAAGAAAAGTTCCATTAAAAAGACGGTGAGCATAACATAATAAAAAACGAATATGTACAAACGTGTGGGGGGACGGGCTCTGACTGTTGTTTGTGCCTATGCGCCAAACGGCAGCGCAGATTACCCACCCTTTTTGGAGTCCTTGGAGGGGGTATTGGAGAGTGCACCTCCTGGGGACTCCCTTGTTCTGCTGGGGGACTTCAACGCTCACGTGGGCAATGACAGTGAGACCTGGAGGGGTGTGGTTGGGAGGAACGGCCCCCCTGATCTGAACCCGAGTGGTGTTCTGTTGTTGGACTTCTGTGCTCGTCATGGATTGTCCATAACGAACACCATGTTCAGGCATAAGGGTGTCCATATGTGCTCTTGGCACCAGGACACCCTAGGTCGCAGCTCGATGATCGACTTTGTTGTCGTCTCATCTGATCTGCGGCCGCATGTCTTGGACACTCGGGTGAAGAGAGGGGCGGAGCTGTCAACTGACCACTACCTGGTGATGAGTTGGCTCCGATGGTGGGGGAGGATGCCGGTCAGACCTGGCAGGCCCAAACGTATTGTGAGGGTCTGCTGGGAACGTCTGGCAGAGTCTCCCGTAAGACGGAGCTTTAACTCCCACCTCCGGGAGAGCTTTGAACACGTTCCGAGGGAGGCGGGGGACATTGAGCCCGAGTGGGCCATGTTCCGCGCCTCTATTGTCGAGGCAGCTTATCGGAGTTGTGGCCGCAAGGTTGTTGGTGCCTGTCGTGGTGGCAACCCTCGAACCCGGTGGTGGACACCGGCGGTGAGGGATGCTGTCAAGCTGAAGAAGGAGTCCTATTGGGCCTTTTTGGCCTGTGGGACCCCGGAAGCAGCAGATAGGTACCGGCAGTCCAAGCGGCATGCGGCTCGGGTGGTTGCTGAGGCAAAAACTCGGGCGTGGGAGGAGTTCGGAGAGGCCATGGAGAATGACTTCCGTACGGCTTCGAGGCGATTCTGGTCCACCATCCGGCGTCTCAGGGGGGGAAAGCGGTACGCGACCAACACCATTTATGGTGGGGATGGCGTGCTGTTGACCTCAACTCGGGATGTTGTGAGTCGGTGGGCGGAATACTTCGAAGACCTCCTCAATCCTACTGGCACGTCTTCCACTGAGGAAGCGGAGCCTGGGGACTTTGGGTCGGGCTCTCCAATCTCTGGTGCTGAGGTCGCCAAGGTGGTTAAAAAGCTCCGCGGTGGCAGGGCTCCGGGGGTGGATGAGATTCGTCCTGAGTTCCTTAGGGCTCTGGATGTTGTGGGGTTGTGTTGGCTTACGCGACTCTGCAATATCGCGTGGACATCGGGGGCAGTTCCCTTGGATTGGCAGACTGGGGTGGTGGTTCCCCTATTCAAAAAGGGGGACCGTAGGGTGTGTTCCAACTATAGGGGGATCACACTCTTAAGCCTCCCTGGTAAGGTCTATTCAGGGGTTCTGGAGAGGAGGGTCCGTCGGATAGTCGAACCTCGGATTCAGGAGGAGCAGTGTGGTTTTCGTCCTGGTCGTGGAACACTGGACCAGCTCTACACCCTCAACAGGGTCCTGGAGGGTGCGTGGGAGTTTGCCCAACCAGTTTACATGTGCTTTGTGGACTTGGAGAAGGCATTCGACCGCGTCCCTCGGGGGGTTCTGTGGGGGGTACTCCGGGAGTATGGGGTACCAGGCCCTTTGATATGGGCTGTTAGGTCCCTGTACGACCGGTGTCAGAGCTTGGTCCGCATCGCTGGCAGTAAGTCAGGCTCGTTTCCGGTGAGAGTTGGACTCCGCCAAGGTTGCCCTTTGTCACAGATTCTGTTCATAACTTTTATGGACAGAATTTCTAGGCGCAGCCAAGGTGTTGAGAGGATCCGTTTTGGTGGCCTTAGAATCGCTTCTCTGTTTTTTGCAGATGATGTGGTCCTATTGGCTTCATCAGATCGTGATCTACAGCTTTCGCTGGAGCGGTTTGCAGCTGAATGTGATGCGGCCGGGATGAGGATCAGTTCCTCCAAATCCGAGGCCATGGTCTTGAGCCGGAAAAGGGTAGCATGCCTTCTCCGGGTCGGGGAGGAGGTCCTGCCCCAAGTGGAGGAGTTTAAGTATCTCGGGGTCTTGTTCACGAATGAGGGAAAACTGGAGCGTGAGATCGATAGGCGGATAGGTGCAGCGTCCGCAGTGAAGCGGGCGCTGTACCGGTCTGTCGTGGTGAAGAGAGAGCTGAGTCAAAAGGCAAAGCTCTCAATTTACCGATCGATCTACGTTCCCACCCTCATCTATGGTCATGAGCTCTGGGTTATGACCGAAAGAACGAGATCTCGGATACAAGCGGCTGAAATGAGTTTTCTCCGCAGGGTGTCTGGACTCTCCCTTAGAGATAGGGTGAGAAGCTCAGTCATCCGGGAGGGACTCGGAGTAGAGCCGCTGCTTCTCCACATCGAGAGGAGCCAGTTGAGGTGGCTCGGGCATCTGGTTAGGATGCCTCCTGGACGCCTCCCTGGTGAGGTGTTCCGGGCATGTCCCACCGGGAGGAGACCCAGAGGAAGACCCAGGACACGCTGGAGGGACTATGTTTCTCGGCTGGCCTGGGAACGCCTTGGGATTCCCCCAGAGGAGCTGCTCCAAGTGGCTGGAGAGAGGGAAGTCTGGGCCTCCCTACTTAGGCTGCTACCCCCGCGACCCGACCCCAGATAAGCGGACGAAAATGGATGGATGGATGGGATTTGTTTTATTTCGTCTCTTTTAAACGAATGAATAAATGAATTAAATAAAATATTAAATAGCTTTACATCTGCTAAGTTCTTGGCATAAATCAACACAGACATGTTCCTGCTTTTAGTGTTTTTTACATTGTTTTATAATGTAGCTGTTTATGTTTCTTTTTTTAAATGCAGTTTTCTTTTGATTTTTAATTAATATGCTTTTTTATGATTGTTTACTGTTGGCTGCAAGTATCAAGCTGTGAAATCCTTCATTTTCTACACCTGATAGCTGTTAGTCATTAATTATGAGGAAGTTTAGCAACTTCACGGTGAACATTTGAGCTCCGTGGCTTCAGCTGTGTGTTTTTCTTGTTTAATCCGGTGCGGGCGCACTGATTTTGGTCAGCCGCTCTCAGCCTGTCCCTCCTACGAGACGGTCAGACAGCGGGTTGGACTGGACGCAGCTGGCCGTGGTCGGTCTCCCTGTTTCGGTTCAGCGAGAGTGGCGTCCCGCTGAAGCCCCAGAGCTCGAATGTCCAACGTAAAACTAACTTGACCGCAGTTTAATGTGACGCTATGTCTCTGCAGACATTGCACGTTGCTGTCTTGCGGTGTTTAGTGTAAAATACTTCCACACAGCGGACATGTTACGATGAAAAGTTGGCTAGCTGTTAGCTAAAGTGCTACTCACTCAGTCCACATGTTGTAGCTGGCTGCAAACTATGAAATGGATTTCCTGAATGTGACGTGAGGCGGGTCTTATTACTCTGGGTTCATGAGACACGACTCCGGATCCACCCCTATGACCGTTGCATTGTGGGGAATGTAGTGTTGGTGCATGCAAAACACCAGCGGGCGGCTGTGGCCTGCGGGCCATTTCTAATTAAATATCATCCAGGGCCCATAAATAATTTGCAGGCCAGATCTGGCCCGCGGGCCTTGACTTTGACATATGTGGATTAGAGGATACACACTTTTAGTGCAGTAAATGTAAACTCATGAACTCAACTAATCTTATTGGGTTTATCTTATGAGAAACTTGAAATACATACTCATTTCACCTTTACTTTGATAGCTCAGTCCATCCCTCTTTTCAAGATCTAAAGAGCTTGGCATTCCCCCGACTACATTTAAACACAAACATTTCCATCACAGATTTATGAATTACTGTTTGGAGACCACCTCATGTATCAACCGTGCGCACGCTCAAAAACCGTGCGCACGTCACTTTCCACGCAAAACCCCGTATGTATCAAAACTGAACTGAACGTGAATATCTGCGCACCTCCACGCAAGCTCCCCTGTTGGCGTACGCACGTTTCTGTGGTCTTTGTTCCTTTGGCGACACTTACAGGTGATTCTGAGAAACTGTGTCCATGATGTGAAAACAATCATTAATCCCACCAAACACACATGATTAACGATTATTACATCCACATGGACGCAATTAGATGAGTGGATATAAAAGCATGCGCCAAATAGTGGCAACGATATTGACAACAATGAGATGTGATTTCTTTAAATAAGAAGTTAACCAAGCTGTACCAATATGCCTACGTTTAGGTCAGTGTGTAGCGTGCTTGCCTTTAGTTCCAAAGGTCATGAGTTCGAATCTCGCATGGTACAACGTTTTTCTTTTTTTTTTCCTTCCAGATTTAAATACACATGAAAACTATTTACAAAACAAGAAATCGTCTGCTTCCTTTCATTTCATGTATTGTTCTATTTCTTGTTGTTTCATTAAATAGTTTTCCTGTGTTCTTTGAATCTGGAATAAACAAAATAAAAAAAACGTTGTACCATGCGGGAGTCGATCTCACGACCTTTGGGACGAAGGGCGTGCGCGCTCACCACTAACCTATACAGGCATGTAAGAGCAGCTTGGTCAACTTCTTATTTAAAAGTGGATGGTTTGTTTTGCGCTGAGCGTGCCAAATAAAGCCTTTTTCCGTGCTTCTCTGCCTCACTCAGAAGTGATTCCTGTTCACAGTCCGTGAAGTTCCTCTTTTTTCCACGTTCCGACATGATTTGCAATGGAGCAGAGACGACATTCCTGTCGTGCATGGCATATTTAAATGACTTTGCATATTTATACGGAGGCGTGTCAAAGGCGGAGTCGGCCACTCTCTCATGTGCGCTCAATTCCACGTTGATTGTGATGTACAAAAGGAATGTGCGTGGATACCGGTGTACGCACAGTTTGATAAATCTGGATTTTTTTGTGCGTAGACACTTTTCTGGATTTGACCGTACGTCACTTTTCAGTAAGAAATCCACGCAAGTCTTTGTACATGAGGCCCCAGGGGCCTCATGTATCAACCGTGCGTGCGCACAAAAACATTGCGCACGTCACTTCCCACGCAAAACCCCGTATGTAACAAAACTGAAATGAACGTGAATATCTGCGCATCCAAGTACATTTCCACGCCAGCTCCCCTGCTGGCGTACGCACGTTTCTGTGGTTATTGTTCCTTTGGCGACACTTACAGGTGATTCAGAGAAACTGAAGCCCCACAGTCTGTGGTTGACTTTAAGAGCGGCTTGAAGACCTTTCTTTTCAACCGAGCACTCTACCTCCCATGATTCTACTTTTGATCTTAGCTGATACTGTTGTTGATTTTAATTGTCTTATTATTTGTTTTATTGACATTCAATTATGTTGCACCTTGTAGCACTTTGAGATTTTCATTAATGAAAAGTGCGTTATAAATTGTATTCATTATTATTATTATTATTATTATTATTATTATTATTATTATTATTATTATTAAACTGTTCATGATGTGAAAATGAT
>JBBPBX010053274.1:0-23901 GCA_038048925.1 Garcialebias charrua | reverse complement strand
TATGCTCTGCCGCCGCTTGCTATGTTATTTTTTAATTATGCTCTGCCGCCGCTTGCTATGTTATTTTTTAATTATGCTCTGCCGCCGCTTGTGATGTTATTGTTATGTGTGTAATTTCTGCTATAAGCTGAGTGAAAAGGTACAGTATTTTTTGTAAGTATGAACCGCCTTAAAACTACTCATAATTAACCCTAATGAAGATTAAGCCTCTTCCAAACCAACTAACATGCATGATTCATTCTTTGTACTACTGATTTATAATTGATTGGGTGTTGTTTGCTGTGGCACATTCTGTTTATGATAGGTGGTACCTGGAAATGTTCCAGCTGAGGGGGTAAGGATGGAACTCTATTTTTGTTTTATTGCACATTTCCGGGTACAAATTTTAATATAACATTGGAGAAATTGGCTTACGTTTTAGAATCTGACTTATCAGCACCATTGTGAGTGGGTTTATGGATAGACAATAGAGAGTAATTTAACTCATATGGATTTACCCACGTTTGGGCCTTCTCTTAGATGAGTGAATTGGGTTAAACCAAGAAGGCCCTGTTGTAGTCTAACGAGTCGAAAGTTTGTGGTTTAGATTTTCTCAACAGATTTTACAGGAGGCAAGACCAGATAGCCCTGGTCAAGTACGGACCCGTGTGGGGTAGCTGAACGTACACCACAGGCAGTGCGTGTCAATGCCAGGGGATCCACACGGTTCAGTGTGCTCCAGCCCGTGAACCAGGAAGGAGCTAAGAGGATCGAGCAGGACAACAAGAAGAGCTCGCATTCGAACTCTTGTGCCTTTGTAGACCAAAGTAGCCGAGTAAAGTTGCGTGCGGGCCCAGAAGGACTCTGTTTTATGGGGCCACTCGGTGCTAGGAATATCCACACATAGAACAGACACCTAGAACGATAAAAACATTACATATTAGAGTTTCACATAACACGAAGAAAACTCGGGGACATAGGAGGACATTCCCGAGCACCCAAGGGGAATGCCCCTGAGTATGTGTGGCACATTCAAAAAGTATATTAATGTTTCTGTGATGGTGATATAAATCTTGTGTTCTTTCTCTATTTTTGTGTGTTCAAAGGAGACAACTGCCTTGCTGCTGGAGGAGGAACTTGGGAACTTAAGGTTCATAATTCTGCAATATCCTAAGCGCTTACTATTATTATCGTTCATAGTTTGCATATATTTCCTTATATTCTACAATTTGCATATTAATGAATTCATTCGGGTCTGGACGACCCACTGGACGATTGGCTGATAAAAGATCTCCGGTCCCTGAAAACAGGTGTTTGTATCTATAATGGTATCATTGGCTATTTTCTTAGGCATACTTATAACTTGCGGGTGCTGCTACGTGCATTGTTTAAGGTCTTTGACGGTTAGACTTATCACGTCCACCCTGGAGAAGAGGGATCCTGAAGTGATGCGCCAACTGCTTTTGTTAAAACACTATAACTTGGAGGATTTTGGAAAAAACTGATTGAATATTGTTTATATATACGTTTAGTTGCGTTATTAGGTGTGTGATTTTATTTCTTTTGGGATGGACCTCAGGAATTGAGGTCCAAAGGGGGTTTGTTGTGAAATAAAATATTTTATTCTTTGTGTTTTTATTCCACCAGAAGGGGTTTTCAAATGATGCAGTTTGTGTCCTCTCTGTCTGTCTGTCAGTTTTATGACTTTGCAGATATTTGGCTTGGGAGAAGTCCACCTAAAGCCATTCTCTGGTTCTGCAGGTTTGCTCAGTCAGGGAGTGTCAGAACAGCCCTAATCTATGTGTGTCTTTGGTGTGGTTTGGTGTCCAGTTGCACTGATTGGTCACTTGGTGGTCTACTAGTGTGTGTGTGATTTGTGGGTGCTCAGCATTGTTGTATATTTAGTTTTGGAAACCAGAGTAAGCTGAAACCCCCTGAGGCCTGGGTAAACCAGAACAGAAGCTTTCTGGCAGTGGAGTAAGACAAGAAAACAAAACAAAACTGCTCTTATTGGTTAAGGCAGGAAACACCCTACAAGAAAACAAAGCAGAACTTCTCTTATTGGTTGAGAGCAGAAAACACCCCCACAGAAGAGTATAAAAGTATAAGTTATTCCCTCCTCCATCAGACAACGCAGGAAGAAGCCACGAGGGAGTAACTTTCAGGTTGTATGGCCTTGTCTCCTTGAATGCGCATTCATGTTCTCTTTGTTCTCTATCTTTCTTTCTTTCTCTCTCTCTGTCTTCTCATATGAGATCATATATATATAGCTTATAAAATATAACAAATGTATTCTGTGACTTTTAAACTTATGATAAATTAAACTGGTTTGGAACTTTAAGTGAGCGTCTGTCGTGTTTAAGTGTATCTCTCCTTTTTGATCCAAAGTGAAACCAAAATAACGAATTCGGGGCGAATAATAATCAAAGCCAACATAATCCACAGCGGTAATTCCACAACGATTGGGGTTATTGATTTCATCAGCAACAAATGGTTTTTAATCAGCATGTAGAAGGGATCCCTCGATTGACGCAGAGGAGGCGGCCCTTGGATGAAGGTTGAAGAGCAACGTTGGAGTAGCAGGTCCCCACATCGAAGGTTGCAGGCTGGATGGCTTCCAGTCGGTGCCACCCTGGTTCAATGTGTCATGCAATTATGTGGTTTTAGGTGGGCTTATGATTGGGATTTTACATTAGGCCCTACCTATATGCACCTGGTATGTAAGCTATCATGGTTTAGATCAGCTACAATTACCAATTAAGGGGTGGATCAATGCTGTAAATATCAGATATAGGGATCTATACCTATAGAATTTTGGAGGGCTTATGTAACGAAGGCCTCTTCTTTCAAATTATTCCTCCATTCATTACTTAGTTTAGGTTAAACTAAAATAGAAAAATGGGTAACACTTTATAATAACTACACACTATTAAGCCTTATTTAAGCATTAACAAACATTTAATTAACAATGAAAACATCATTAATTAAGGATGATTCACACTTAATATACTATTAATTAACACACTTGTTAACGCTTTATACATAAAGAATAATGAGTTCCAAAACCTACGTACTCAATGTTTATTCATGCTTAATAACTCATGAATTAACTATGCTATCTATATTTGTAAATGCACAAATTAATGTGCTTTCACCACATGTATTAAATGCTTACTAATTGTTAAATAATGTTTGAATTCACTATCTATTAATCCTGCAATGCATCATTAACTAAGGCAGTTGCTAGTAGTTACTTAAGTGTATTT
The DNA here is from genome assembly GCA_038048925.1 of Garcialebias charrua. Classification (NCBI taxonomy): domain Eukaryota; kingdom Metazoa; phylum Chordata; class Actinopteri; order Cyprinodontiformes; family Rivulidae; genus Garcialebias; species Garcialebias charrua. Next base: position 20,656 of record JBBPBX010053274.1, on the reverse strand, counting down.
GTGAACCATTCTAAAGTGAAGACTATTCATGCTTTATTAAGGTTTTGTTAATGTTTCATAAATCCTAAATAGCCACAAGTTATTTTTCCCTTGTGGAAATCAGACAAAATGATTTCACTATCTATTAATCCTGCAATGCATCATTAATTAAGGCAGTTGCTAGTAGTTACTTAAGTGTATTTGTGAACCATTCTAAAGTGAAGACTATGCCCAGCTGTTTATCCGCGTTTTAACATGTTACATCGGTGTCCATCAAACATCTGAGGCTGCCAGGCACACATGGATGCGAGCTCCCGGCCCCAGCAGGCGTCTCGGACCGCCACCAGTCGGGTCCGTTAGCATTAGCATGTTAGCTCGTGGTCCCTCCACTAAATCTTGCTGTCTGCTGCTTCACGCGTTCCACAGCGTCTTTGTCCTTGGTCTATCTGTCCCTACGCAAAACCGCCGTTCAGCTGCAGCGCATGTGTCCGCGCGGAGCAACCTCTGAACCAACAAGGTTTGGCTGTCGAAGCCGGAGCTAACCGAAGCTAAAAACATAGCCACCGGAAACTGTCGGAAACTACCGGAAATTGCGTAATTCGGCTTAAAAATAACAATAAAAAATAATTGTAATAATAATACTTTATTTATATACCCAGTTAAAACAACCACAGCTGCAACAAAGCTGAAATAAAGAACATTTAAACCTAAATTATTTTTTAAAATTATTATTATTATTATTATTTATTTTTTATTTTTTTTTTGTCTGATTTCCACAAGTGAAAAATAACTTGTGGCTAATAGCCACAAGTTATTTTTCAATTTCCACAAGTGAAAAATAACTTGTGGCTAATAGCCACAAGTTATTTTTCACTTGTGGAAATCAGACAAAAAAAATAAAAAAAAAAATAATAATAATAATAATAATTTTAAAAAATAATTTAGGTTTAAATGTTCTTTATTTCAGCTTTGTTGCAGCTGTGGTTGTTTTAACTGGGTATATAAATAAAGTATTATTATTACAATTATTTTTTATTGTTATTTTTAAGCCGAATTACGCAATTTCCGGTAGTTTCCGACAGTTTCCGGTGGCTATGTTTTTAGCTTCGGTTAGCTCCGGCTTCGACAGCCAAACCTTGTTGGTTCAGAGGTTGCTCCGCGCGGACACATGCGCTGCAGCTGAACGGCGGTTTTGCGTAGGGACAGATAGACCAAGGACAAAGACGCTGTGGAACGCGTGAAGCAGCAGACAGCAAGATTTAGTGGAGGGACCACGAGCTAACATGCTAATGCTAACGGACCCGACTGGTGGCCGTCCGAGACGCCTGCTGGGGCCGGGAGCTCGCATCCATGTCTGCCTGGCAGCCTCAGATGTTTGATGGACACCGATGTAACATGTTAAAACGCGGATAAACAGCTGGGCAGCCTTTTTGGAGGGACGACACCGAGCTAACGGGGGGCTAAAATGCTAACGAGGCCCAACCGGAGACACTAACCCGACGGTCGGCGAATTGTGTTATTTGAAGGATCTCATTTGATTTGTGACCAAAATGTTTTGCACTACTTTTCTTTTCTTTGACACAGTTTTTGCCATTTTAGTGACCTGGTTGAGTGTTTCATGACCCAGTCTGGGTAAACATTTTATACTGATTTTCATATGCATTACTGTAACTGACAGATGTATGTTTTACTGAGTTTTACAAAATGTCAATACAAACCTGTTTTTGGTATTCCACGTCTCCTGCTTTGATTTTTGTCTGATTTCCACAAGTGAAAAATAACTTGTGGCTATTTAGGATTTATGAAACATTAAAGCTGCAGTATGTAGCTTTTTTTATGAACATATTTCTTCACTCTGTCACTACCTCCTGACAGACTGATGTTAGCCAGGTAATCTCTGAAAAAAAAAATATATATATATTGTCCCCTTGCTTCTCCAGGTGGTAAATAAGCATTTCTAAAAAGAAAAGGTGACCCACCATTTTCCAGCCAATAAAAACAGAGTTTGTAACCAGCCAATAAAAACAGAGCTTGAATTTGAATCAGCCAATAAAAACAGAGCTTGAATTTGAAATTTAACAGACCACAAGGGGGCAGAGCGGGATCAGAATGCTTTGCCTGTTGAAAATATTTCTAAGTGCTGGAGTTCTACAGAAACTGCATACTGTACCTTTAACAAAGCCTTAATAAAGCATGAATAGTCTTCACTTTAGAATGGTTCACAAATACACTTAGGTAACTACTAGCAACTGCCTTAATTAATGATGCATTGCAGGATTAATAGATAGTGAATTGAAACATTATTTAACAATTAGTACGCATTTAATACATGTGCTGAAAGCACATTAATTTGTGCATTTACAAATATAGATAGCATAGTTAATTCATGAGTTATTAAGCATGAATAAACATTGAGTACGTAGGTTTTGGAACTCATTATTCTTTATGTATAAAGCGTTAACAAGTGTGTTAATTAATAGTGTATTAAGTGTGAATCATCCTTAATTAATGATGTTTTCACTGTTAATTAAATGTTTATTAATGCTTAAATAAGGCTTAATAGTGTGTAGTTATTATAAAGTGTTACCAGACATTTTATGTTTAAACATTTCAAGTTGTAGTGGCTCCCTCATTTTTCATGGTGCCCAGTAGTATACTCTCCATTTTTCATAGCAAAAATAGTTTTTATTTTGTTGAGGGTGTTTTATTAGCCTGGCCCTCGCCTTCCTGCACAGCTCCGCTCAATTCTCATTTCCCTTCACTGCACAGTCTGGGACTTTACCCACCCACTAGGATTTCTCCGGTAGATTTTTGTTCGGACCAATCAGAGAACAGAAGGGGCGGAGTTTTGGACCCTAACCCACGCCCCCACCAGTCCCAGCGCGCAGCGTCCTATAAAAGGGCTCTGCCAGCGCTCAGTCAGCGAGCAGCGCATGTTCTCATTCAAAGCGATGCAGAACTGGTTTATATGTGACACAAATTTATTAATTTCCCCTTCTTAATCCCTTATCTGGAGTTTTCTTTTGTTTTTTTTCCCCCAAAAGTTAAGTAATCGCTCCCTCGTCCTCCTTCTCCTCCACCTTCCTGCTGAGTAAAATGAACACGGAAATGCCTCAGGTTGTCACGAGAATTAAACTCGGGTTTTAGTTGCTGACCGAGTCCCATCAGATTTTCTGGTGTTTTGGTGAGCTGGACCAGCGATCCATGGTTTGATTTTATTGAACGTTTTATATAAACACAGAATTTGCGCAGCGAGAGCTGCAAGAGGCGGAGCAGCTGTCAAGTTCACCAGCACGGCATCATTCAAAGCGATGCAGAACTGTTTTATATGTGACACAAATTTATTAATTTCCCATGCTTAATCCCTTATCTGGAGTTTTCTTTTGTTTTTTTCCCCCAAAAGTTAAGTAATCGCTCCCTCGTCCTCCTTCTCCTCCACCCTCCTGCTGAGTAAAATGAACACGGAAATGCCTCAGGTTGTCACGAGAATTAAACTCGGGTTTTAGTTGCTGACCGAGTCCCTGCAGATTTTCTGGTCTTTTGGTGAGCTGGACCAGCGATCCATGGTTTGATTTTATTGTATTAAAACGTTTTATAACATATAAACACTGAGTTTGTGCAGCGAGAGAAAAGCTGCAGGACTCCTGGAGCAGGGGGCGGAGCAGTTGTCAAGTTCACCAGTGCACGGGGGGTGGCTCTGAGGGGAGGGAGCAGAATGCTTTCCCTGTTCAAAATATCCAATGGTTTTGTTCCTAAGCAGAGGCCACGCCTCCAGCAAGAAACGTTTCTCTATGGGAAAAGTCCAGACCCTAGTACGAAGCGAAGTGAAGGACAGGGTCTGGTTACAACCAGGCTAGTGTTTTATATTATTTTTTAAAAATATAATCAAGTGAAAACTACAGTTGTAATTGGGAGTAGTAGTTGTTGCATTGCTCCTGAAACCATTGTGATAAAATAAATGTGATGAAGTTAAAGAATACCTTTCATTTTTTGACATTACAGAAAATTTTTGAATGTTTTGACAAGACATGTATGTTATTACGTTTGTTGGTTAAATTTGATAACGGGTTGGAGAAACATCTGAAACATCTGTAGAACTAAAAATGAGTAAAAGTTTTAGGGATGTATACTAATTTTAAGCATCACACGCTCAATTGTAGTAAAATATTGCTAAGAATGAGATTTTTTGCAGCTAGGTTTAAGATTGTTTATCTTGTAAAAAGATAAAATGTCTTATTTTTAGAAATCGTGTCAAGACAATTTTCACTTGTTGGAAGATCTTTTTGCTTATTTCAGTCAAAAAAAATCTAATTTTAAGTTGTTTTAAACTTGTTTTCAGAGTAGACTTTTCTCCAGTGTACTACTTTTGAGCATCAGAATCTTATTATAAGACAAGAAAAGCTCACAATTGTAGTAAAATATTGCTCAAAACTAGATTTTTGTAGCTAGTTTCAAGATTCCGCATATCTTGTTTTCACTTGTTACCAGATCTTTTTGCTTATTTCAATCCAAAAAAAAAACTAATTTTAAGTTGTTTTAAACTTGTTTTCAGAGTAGACTTTTCTCCAGTGTACTACTTTTGAGCATCAGAATCTTATTATAAGACAAGAAAAGCTCACAATTGTAGTAAAATATTGCTCAAAACTAGATTTTTGTAGCTAGTTTCAAGATTCCGCATATCTTGTTTGACTTGAACAAAATGTCTTATTTTAAGAATCTTGTCAAGTGAATTTTCACTTGTTCCATTGGCAGATTTTTTTGCTTATTTCAAGCAAAAAAATCTTATTTTACATTTTTTTTTTCTTATTTTTAGAGGGGCATTTTTTCCAGTGTAACTGTTCATTACCGCACATGTACATGCTCGTGCGGTATATAAAAAAAAAAAGGTAGTCCCGAATTACAAATTTTCTGTTTACGAGCAACTCATAAGTACGGAACTCACTCGTAAGTCGGGGACCACCTGTATTGGTCTATAATTGTAGAACACACATTTATCACCATTTTTTTTTTTTTGGTTTGTTTTTTGCATTTTTCGAGCTCTAGTGACCTTTATTAGAGAGGGAGAGAGCGAAACAGGTAGAGGGGGGAGACACCACAGAAATGAGCTCGTCGGGTCTGGGACGCGAACCCGCGACGCCTGTGGAGAGGCTCAGCCTCCAGCATATGTGCCACCTGCTTTATCCACTGCACCAAAGCGGCGGCACAACACCATTTTTAAAAAGAGGAACTACCTTAGCTACTTTCATATTATCTGGAAATATTCCTGTTGAAAATGATAAATTACATATATATGTAAACGGCTCAATAACATGGCTCATTATGTCCTTTACAAACATCATATCCATGTCCACCCAGTCTTTTGATCTCTTGTCTGTAAGATTTTTTACTACATTCATTATTTCCTCTTTGTTAGTTCCATTTAGAAAAATACTATTTGCACAACCTGTAATTGAATGGATCACATTATTATCTACCTTTGGTATTTTAGCTGCAAGGCTTGATCCAACATTCACAAAATATTGATTAAATCCATTTACAATTTCATTTTCATCATGAACTTCATCGTTGTCTTTTACAAAATATTTTGAAATACCAGTTTTTGCTTTATGATTCTTCAGAACACTATTCATTACTCGCCATGTTGCTTTCATATCACCATTACTTTTATCTAATAATTTACTATAATATTCTTTCTTATGTTTCCTTATAATCCCTACTAATTTATTTTTATACTTTTTATATTTTTCTTCAGCGCTCTGACTTCGCAATTTCAAGAAACATGAATACAAATAATTCTTTTTTTTACAAGCATTTCTCAACCCTTTTGTCATCCATGGTTGGTCAACCATATTTCTCTTTGTGTAATTTGTTTGCACACAATTTTTTTCATACAGAGCTTCCAAGATATTCATAAACTCATCATGCTTTGTTCACATCATCAACATACACTTCATTCCAGTCTTGTTTATCTAGATCCTCTTTTAATTTTTCCAAAACTTTTTTTGACGTGTTTATGATCTTTTAATTCGTTGTAACTGCTTTTGTGATGCTTTGATCATTTTTATAGAGTGTGAAAACTGGTAAATGATCACTTAAGTCGGTCGTTAAGATACCACCTATCACATCCCCATTTGTTATATTTGTGAAAATATTATCAATTATTGTGGCACTATGAGTTGTAATTCTTGTTTGCTTTGATATCAGTGGATACATATTTAAACTGTACATTGAGTTTATAAATGTGCTGATGTTATTTGAATCTGTTTTATTTCCCATATCAATGTTAAAGTCTCCACACAAAAAACTTTTTTATTAAAACTCTTCTCCATTAGCTCCAAGATTTTATCAGTGAAAATTTCTATATTTGCTCCTGGTGATCTATATACACAACTTATTATTATGTTTTTATCGTTTTTGTTTATTATTTCTATTGTTATCATTTCCATAATATTATCAACTATTATTGACATTTCACTATTTAATTTACATTTTATTTCATTATTGACAAATAGAGCGACTCCACCACCTCTTTTATTATTTCTGTTCATATGATATAATTCATACCCCTCGATGTGAATATTACTTGTGTTATCATCATTGAGCCATGTCTCTGACAGCGCTATTATCGTAAAAGTTCTATTTAACTGTTTTAAGTAATCTGTTATTTTGGATATGTTTGCATTTATACTTCTGCTATTAAAGTGAATAATAGAGAGAACTCCATTTGATATATTGATGTCATTAAACTTCTCTTCATTATAATATTTGCTATCTTTTATTACAGGAAAACAATTTGCATCAATCACATTTTCAACATTTTATATTTTAGGTTCTGAGTCTTCGTATGTTGTCTGTTCTAATGTATTTGTTCATTTCACTGTATATTTTGTCCATTTTGAGTGTGACTTGTTTCATAGATTTGTAATTTTTAACCTCCTGAGTTCATCCAGATCCTTCAGTTCTTTTATTATTTTAGGCTGAGACCCTTCCTGTGTTTTTATAGAGATGTATCCATTTCTTGTCCATGTTGATGCTATTTTGTTCTGTTTTTTTAACAACCTTGCTTCATGTGCAATGTTTCCATTTTTTTGGTTAGATGTTCATTTATGTAAACGTTTGATCCCCGCAGATTTTTTTTTGCTTGCATAATTACTTTGTTTTTTAACTTCTTGCTAATGAACTTGACGACTACTGACGGATTGAATCTTGGTGGTTTACTGGGCAGGGTGTGACAGAACGAAATATCCCCATGTTCTATGTTAATGTTCTTGTTCTGTAAAAAAGTAACTACATGCTCCTCCAGAGTCTGTAGTTCTTCCTGTGGTGAATTCTCCATTTGGTTAGTGTTAGTAAGAGCTTTTACATATGTCCGACACTTACTAACATCGAGTCCTGAGATCACCAAGTTGTCTTGCTTTGTGTATTGTTCTAAGTCATCTATTTTTCATTCCAGTTCAGCTATTTTATTGTCTTTGCTAATTATCAGTTCTTTCAGTTGTCTTATTTCTTCAACCAGATTGGACTGGGAATCCAGTTTTGCTGATAATTTTGCTAGTTGTTCACCCATAAAGTTTAGTGAATCTTCAAAGTCTTGCATTTCTGCTGAGTTGTTTCCCTTCGACTCTGGTGCTTTTTGTCAACATTTTCTCGTTATACTTACAGAGTTAGTAGTCTAGTGGTAGCAGGTCTCTGGTTTGTTTTCTGAACTACGTGGCCCTTCCACGAGGCTCACAGGCCTAACAATGGTGGCTGTGGCCTAGCACCCAGATCAGCAGTTATCAGATCAGAACTCACGGTCTCAGCAGCCTGCAGCAATCAGATCTGTTATCCGAAGAGGTTTGCTCACTAGCCCGGCTTAGACGGCGGTCCTCCGGTTCACGCACGACGTCTGGCCTCCTCCGGTCGTAGCAGCTCCAATGTTAGCCCAGTTAGCACAGCACGTAGCTCCAGGTGCAGCTCTGATGCTAGCCCAGCTCCAGACGGCGGTCCTCCGGCTCGCGCACGATGCCCGGCCCAGCTCGAAGCTCCAGGCGGCTGTCCTCCGGTTCGCGCACGGCCCAGCTCGAAGCTCCAGGCGGCGGTCCCCCGGTTTGTGCACGCCGCTCGGCCCAGCTCGAAGTTCCAGGCGGCGGTCCTCCGGTTTGCGCACGGCGCTCGGCCCAGCTCGAAGCTCCAGGCGGTGGTCCTCCGGTTCGTGCACGGCACTCGGCCTCCTCCGGTCACAGCAGCTCGGATGCTAGCTCAATTAGCACAGCACGTAGCTCCGATGCTAGCCTAGCTCGTAGCTCCCGACAGTGGTACAAAGGTACTTGCACGGCACTCAGCTTCCTTCGGTCGCAACAGCTCTGAGGTCTGCACACGATACCTGTCGACGGCTTTTCAGTTCGTGCAGCGTTCAGCCCTCTCTGGTCGCGGCGGCTTCGAGGTCGGCTAGCCAGCTTAGCCTGTGGCTCGAGATGCAAGCTCACAGATCCGCGCTCGGCCCCCTCCAATCAAAGATTCAAAATTGGTCAGCCAGCTCAGCTCGTGGCTTCTGGTGGCGACTCTTCAGTTCGTCCGCGACATTCGTTTTACGTTTGTTTTACGTTGCTTTCAGCTTGAGCTCAGCTCTCGCCCTGTTGCTGTTAAACAGTTTCATAAAACAATTTTCTGAATTACAGTATACAGTATTTCTGAATTACAGTTTTCTGAATTACAGTAGTTCAACACTTCAATGTTCAAACTCATGAAACATACACATTGCCTGTTCAAACACGGAAGAAATGTGGGGTGAGGCTGTGTAGTACTGTGGTTCACCTCTGGTGGTGCTGTGTCATATATACTGTAATACATGAAGCAGGCAGTTGGAGCATGCCCATTGCTGTCTCATTTTATATCGCCAATATACATGTTTGATTACACATGTGCTGCACATGTTCTACAGTCTGTCTAATATATTGAATGAATGTGTGTGACATATTTCTTCTTTCTATTTGGTCATAAATGCATGCTGAAAATAGACAGGGTAAGGCAGAAAGTACTGTGCCACACCAATAGGGGCAGTGCTGCCCCATAGGGACAATGAAGCAGGTGCATTCTTCTGTTATGCAGACGAGCAGAGGTGTAGCAAATGGTACACTCATTTTAAATTTGTTCAGACAAAATGGAAGATCATATCACAAAAATAAATGATTTTTACAAGCTAGATTTTTAGTTGAAACATAAGGTATTAGAAGAAGAAAAAAGGAAGGGAAAAAAAGGCTGAATTTAAATATAAGCTTCTATTGTGGGTTCATATATGTGAGCACCCGATTCCAGACGAGTCTGTGCTTCATCTGTCACAAACCTCACTGCATGTTAATGGTCCTGGAAATATGTTGTATGAATCAATGCTTTCAGTGGAGAGGGGGCTCTTCATAAAGAGTCCTTCTACATGCTCATGACAATGTTGAAAATTAAGATGGACATATAACAGAAATGCCTCTGACTGAAATATTTGCCATTTCAAATTGACTAAAGGTCTCATGGATGTTTTCTAATTTTTTTAATTTAATATACTTAACATCTTATTAATTAACTTTTCATGGAGCCGGACTGAAGCCACCATTGAATAACCATGTTCTATTTGAGCCCAATTCTGTTCATAGATGATACACTTTTATAAAACAACCAATAATTCAGATTAACGATGCAGAAGCAGACACTCTTATCTTTTGATTTGTTTCTCCTTTTTTGAGACAAGAGACTAATGGAAAGGGTAAGTTTTGACCTCAGTATTCACCACTCATCGCTTGCAGTGTGCAACCCAGAGCAGGATGAACAAGTCAGCAGTACCCAAGACACAGACACTAACATTGGATGTTACCCAACTTTGCAACCACTGGAAACTGTTGAAAATTTAGACAATCAGTATGTAAACAAAAATTGAAACCAAGACCCTTCATAGTGGTTTCCAAATGGCCATGTGACACAAAATCATAAAAAAAAAAAACAAACACCTCCTGCAGGAGTGTGTCCGATCCAACAATACAGTATATATTTGGATTGGATTAATTCAGTACAATTGTGACAAAACACCACGGGAAAGCCCTCAGGGCCTTCAACACCTTCAGAGAAGGTCAAACAGTTCAGCACATCTGAAATGTTACTTAAATTTTTTTAATGCAACATGTATTTTAAATAAAATATTTTAATACACTTCTTTATTTTCTGCTAATTTTTCTTATTTCCTTTAAACTAATATGCAATTGAAAAATAATTGATCTTTAATTCATAAAAATACAGTTATCAATCAGAGTATTACTATTTTTTGTTGTTTTCTGGTAGAAACATAAGGAGCTCTCCTGTTGGTCTTGTCTGTTCTCTTTGTGCTGTTTTTCTGTTGGTCAGTTCCTGGTCTGTTTTGTTAGTTTTCATAGTTTAGTCTCCTTGTTTAATTGCTCTTAGTTTAACCTCCAGTTTAGTCTCCATGTTTATTTACTCTTAGTTTAACCTCCAGTTCTGTCATCCTAGTTTACTTTTTATGTTTCAGTCTCCATGTTTATTTACTCTTAGTTTAACCTCCTAGTTTACTTTTCATGTTTCAGGTTTAGTTTCCCAGTCTTGCTCTGTCTCTAGTTAATTGTCTCTAGTTAATTGTCCCCAGGTGTTTGTGATTTTGTCTCGTCTTGTCTGTCAGTATAAAAGCCCAGTTCTGTGTCTCAGTCATTGCAGCCGCATCGTCTGGTATCCCTTGTGTTCTCTGGTCTCTGGTTCATGTAAGTGTTTTGCTACCACAACAGCTATTTGTTTATTATTATTAAAGTGATTATTTGTATAACTTCCTGGCCTCTGAGAATGTATGTCTGCACCACTGGGTTTTAATCTTGCTCTGAGAAAATCCTGACACTCTCATTGGTTAGGACTTCACTCTCGGGAGTGACGGCTGAGCTCAGTCAGAGAGACTCTCCAGTAATAATTTGTTTAATGACTGTCATGAAACATAGCCAATCAGAATGCTGATTGGGTGGGACCAGCGTCTCTACTTTCTCCGCAAGCTGAAAAGGGATGGAGCTTCAACCCCCATCATGTGCACCTTCTACAGAGGTACCATAGAAAGTGTCCTGGCCAGCTGTATCACGGTGTGGTTTGGTGCATGTACTGCATCCTGCCACAAGAGCCTCCAGCGCATCGTGAGAGCAGCTGAGAAGATTGTCGGCACCTCCTTCCCCTCACTACAGGACTTACACAGCAACCGCCTCACTCGGAAAGCCCTCTGCATGGCAGGTGATCCCACACACCCACTACACAGCTGCTTTAGACTGCTGCCATCAGGGAGGAGACTGAGGAGTCTCCAGGCTCGAACCAGCAGACTGAGAGACAGCTCTGTTCATCAGGCAGTCAGGATGCTAAACACTCTGCCTGCTCTGCCTCCCCTCCCATTTGAACTGCCTTAACACAAAAAACTTTCTCACACATTACCACACAACACAAAGATTTTAACACTGGACTCTGTGTCATCAAACGGGTTATTCACTAAACTCTCGGTCATGTGCTCATTCAGTTTGCACTACTTCTCATATTTGCACTAATGTTTGTATTACATTACTGCCTATAGTCATACTACTGTTTACATTCACTGTTTACATTTATTAATACTGTTTACATTTATTACTACTGTTTACATTTATTACTACTGTTTACATTTACACTACTTTTATATCTACACTACTGCTGATACATATACAGTATTCTCTGACTAGCCTTATTTAAGGATGCCCAATGTGCCTTATGTGCCTTACTGCATATGCCACTTTGCCTCTATACCAACATCAACTACCTCATACATATACTGTGTACATTAACTCATATGCTGCTTTGCCACTCTTTGCAAATGTCAATGCTAGAACCTTCAGTTTATTTTATAGATATACTTTTTATACTTTTTATACTACTATGCAAAAACTCAGGACAGTATTACACTTTTATTATTTCATTTTATGCTTATGTTCATTAAATGTTTAGTGTTTTAGTGTTGGTGTAAATTTTCATACTTTTATACTACTATGCAAAAACTCAGGACAGTGTTACACTTTTACTATTTTATGCTTATGTTTATTAAATGTTTTAGTGTTTTAGTGTTTAAATGGTTACTGTTGCACCGAGGGACTGAGAGAAATGCAATTTCAATCCTGTGTATGTCCTGTACATATTGCAGTTCTGACAATAAAGTTGACTTTGACTTTTGACTTTGACTTTGACCAAAACAAGGGTGGGACCAAAACAAGGAATCGGGACTTCAGGAAGGCCTTGCAAAACATTTTGTCTTTCTGACAATGTGAAGATTTGTAATACATTCAGTTGCAATCTACACATTTTAACATCCACTCTGAAATTGTAGTTGTTCTTAAAAATAAAGTTAAATATCAAATTGAGATTTGGTGGTAAGTTTCAAGATTACAGTTGTGTTTTGGTTTTATTACATGATGAAATTTAACAGAAGCTATAAGTTATATGGGTTATTGTTGAATTTCAGAGTGACTTCATGAAATACCAGGTTGTTCTTGAACACAAAAGACTGTGTGAGCTGCTGGGGCTGCTGGGTAATCTTGGGACAGAAATGGGTGGACTTTTTCAGTTTCTGTATTCAGATGGATTGTCTCTGTTGGTTTTTCTGTTTAGTGTTGGCATTCATGTTCAGGGTGTTGTTAGTGACTGTAAAACATGACAACACAAGTCAGATGTTTTACTTGATTGATAAAAAGAGGAGATGTCCTTCCTGTCAGAAGGTTACGGAATTTATTACAACCGACAATAAAATGATGCAATCAGATGGTGTTCCATAGAATTATTTAACCCAAACCCTAACCCCCAACACACACATTTGTCTTTCTATATTTACAGGGACTTTGCACTGACTTTCATTTCTATAGCCTAACCACGACCTTTACTAACCATTACAAGTACATACCTAACCCTAAACCTAACCCATCCTCAATTCACTCCTAAACGCTCCCCCATAGATAGATAGATAGATAGATAGATATAGATTTATTTGTCCCCGTAGGGAAAGTAATTTGCAACATTTGTCAGCAGGCATTGACATAAAGGACATACTTATACATACATACATGACATCATCATCCATCATTACAGCAAAGATGTTTCAGCTCAGTAATTCATGATACCTTAGTATTATTTAATGATTTAATTGCTTGTGGTATGAAAGAAAATTTTGTTCAGTTTCTTGAGAATAAAGGAAGGCCATACCTTCGCCCTGAAGGAAGCAACTCAAATGAAGATCTTAGGGGATGTGTGTCGTCTGCTATAATCTTGTTTGCCTTCCTCATAACTCTGTCCATGTATATCTTTTCCATACTTGGCAGAGCTCTGCGTTCAGCCGAACGCCACTCCGTGCATGCGTTCTGTACACATGCGTTCACCCGCACAGCTCTGCATTCATTCTCGCGTTTTCGCTCTAAATTCTTGATGTCATTTGAGCAGCCACAGCACAGAGCGTTCGCTGATTGGTCATTTGCTGACACGCCTACTGAATTGATTGATAGGTTGGGGGGAGAAAAAAAAGGCGAGCCGGCACTTCACACAGCTTCAGCTGCACCAGTGTTCTGTGTTTATATCTTATTAAAAAGTTCAAAAAAAAAAAAAAGGGAGCGCTGGTCCTGCAGCCCACAGCCCACCAGGAAATCTGCAGAGCCTCCCGCAGCCACGTTGGACCCGAGTTTAATTTGCTCGTGACAAATTCATTAATTTCCTCATAATTTCAGTCATGGAGTCAACAGAGGAGGAAGCAATCACTTGACTTTTGGCAAAAAAAAAAAAAGAAAAGGCCAGATCAGGGATGAAGAAGAGGAATTTAATACATTTGTGTCACATACAAAACAGTCTAGCGCCGGGCATTTTATTGTGAGACAACGCGTTTGCGTTCGCGGTCGTAAAAATTTTGAGCTTGGGGCGTTCGTGCACGCGTTTGAACGCTTGTGCCTCTGCGTACGAACGGCGTTGAGCTACGTACGGCCAAACGCAGAGCTATGATGGGGCCTTTAAGCCCCAACTAACCCCTATTTCACCAGTGGCACAGTTCCTTATGGGAACTGGGCTTTGAGCCCCATAAGGAGCATTTGGTCCTCACAATGTAGTATAAGTTGAAAAAGTGAGCCTTACAAGACACACACACACACACACACACACACACATACACACACACACACACACACACACACACACTAATTAGTCATCTGTTGAATAATTTTGTTGGACAAAAATCCATGTGCAGTTTGAATATAATGAGCTCAGTCTAACAGCCTATTTAGAAAGCAGAGTATTCTCAGTGTCTTCTTGTAGGGTGACACTGTTGTTGGGCAACACAAGTGAAGCAGATAAAGGCAGGGAAGTTCAGCCAATCAAGGAAAAACAGAAATGATGCAAGGAGAAGCAAAACAAAAAGATGAAGCAGTGTTTTGCAGCCAGCCATGCAGCTGTAGAAGGGTTAGCCGTAATTATCCTGGTGAAACCAGGAATGAGCAGACCAGACCCTCAGTCCCTGTAAGACATGAAACGGCATGTTAAATCACAACGAGTTTCTGTGACAGGAAAAGCTCTGCACAGAGTGGACATTACCCACTGATGCCACAGCAGCAGCTCTTGGCACTAAAAACAAGAAGCATGGCTATGTTTAGCTGCCTATCTTTTGTATTTACCTAAAACCAAACACTAATTTTAAACAGCCGTGGCACATGGAACCAGGACAAGTTATAAATGCACATGAAGATAATATTTCAAGTGAATAAATATCTGAGAATGATTAAAGACAGTAAAAAGGAATGCATATCACCTTCGACATATCATGATACAGTTTTAGACTGAGATAATTTTATATAGAAGAGAGAGGAAGTTGTTTTGCTCAAACTGTATCCACCTTATTCCTGGGGGTTCTACTGTATAAATGATTACGGGTACAACTTCCTGTCAGACAGGAAGTAGCAGTAAACATCGGTTAACTATGGCAGCGGAACACAGACTGCGGTTTATTTCAAAGTACTTTACATTCAGTTTAGCAAATAAAAATGATGTTTTGTTTACATTTAGTTAACAACCATAAAGTTTACTAAAGTAACCATGCTGAGTTTAGGTACCTGTTGTGCTGTTTGCGGCTGCACGAACAACCAGGCCAAACAAAATAAGTGGCTACAATGGTAGTGTTTTGAACACAGAGCCAAAACAAAAAGAGTGTTCTAGTGAAAAGTGGTATAGTTTCCATCTTCTACCTACAGATGAGGAATTAAGAAGAATATTGCTGAAACATCTGAACTTGAAGAAACCACCCAAAACACTTTGTGTACTCATTTCACTTTGTTGACAAGTGGCAGACTGAAGATAACCAGCATTCTACTTTGTGGCTGGACTACAATAAAGCACAGATAAAATACGTTAGACCCTCAGAAGGATTGAAAACAGTCTGACTGTAGTAGTTCTGACTCTGCCAGCCAACTCTCTCTCTTCCACAGCTGCAGCAGGTTTCTAATCGACCATCAGTCCACACCTGAACCTGATTGGAGGGACTGCTCTGGAGGAGCATATAAAGTCTCAGCCAGACATTCCTTCAGCGCTGGGACTTTATCCTACCTAAGATAATGGTAATGGATGGCCTATAGACTGTCTAAAAACATTTAGTTACTAAAGACTATTCTCTTGTGATTTTCCTACAGTTGACAAAGTTCATGCTCAATCATCCAGGTACCAAATTCAGTAATGCTCAGTCAGGTCATCTGGACAGTTTCTTTTTGCTAGAGACGTTTCACCCTCTATCTCGAGGGCTTCACCAGACTGAGGAGCTTGAAGTAAACGGTTTCCCCTCAAAACAGTAAACTCCTTAAGAGGACCAACCAGTTCCTACAGTTGACTTCCAAGTCCTGGACTCATATCGCCTTCCTAGGCTTCTGCGCTCCTTGTGTTTCCTACTCATCCAAGATTTTGTCCCGTCTGCTCGCCAGCGCCTCGAAGAAGAAACCTCCAACACAGCTAAACCTGATCCTCTTTCCAACAGTACTCGCCTGCTCTCAAATTAGGGAATCTCCTGGAACGGGAACCTCACAGCCCTCTCCTCGTATCCCATCTATAAGATACATACTTTTAAGTAAGACAGTCATCTTATCTCTCATATGAAAGATTACTCAAGACACAAGTCAATACTCACCATGTCTCCTCTTCCTTTACAGCCAACTGATCCCTCACTTGTAAAGAAAAACACGTATTTTTGTATACTCTGTGTCAGTCTCTTGTTCGGTCCACCACTTGGGGTAAAACCCTAACTGAAATAATGTTAGTGACAAGAATATCAGATATGATTTCAAGTGGCACAGCATTAGTATTTTTTAGTCTTCAGTGTTACAATTTGCTCTACAATTAATCCAGGCTCTATGATGGAGGACTTTAGGGCATTGGCTGGGCTCTATGTTGCTTTAACATAAATAAGATTGTGTCTCACTTCTTAACAAAACACCATTGACCTTATTACTGTGTAGATACTAATACGCCTCAGAGCTTTTCTCATTGTTCATCTCTTCCCTGTTGGAAACAACCAAGTCATTGAATTAGCTAAATATTCTAGTAGATGTAGTCTGCAGCCACTTCTTCAGGTTCTCTTCCTATCCATCATCTGCAGCAGGCAGCAATTATATTGTCCGGTTTGAGCTATGACAGGTGGTGTTCCTACATATTTAAATTACATCCACAATGATTGGAGATACTACATTAGCTCGTACTGTTCACACATAAACAAATGCCGGTTCGGGTCTGCGCCAGAAGTCACATCTATAATTTACACAAGACACAATGGGGGCTAGGAATAAGGTGGATATATAATATTAAGCACAATATCCAGCATTTTTGTGAGCTGTAGCAAGATGCATGTTAAGATTGACTCAGCTACTACCACACCAAACTTTAGCTCAGTAATTGAAATGTGAAGTTTCTGAATGATCAACATCTTTTTAACAGCTCTTTATAACAGGTCTTTACAACAAATGATGAAAATCAAGTTGCAGGCAACAGCACATTACAAATTTTTTTCCTCCTTGTAAATGTTTTCATAGTTTCCTCTTCAAATATAAAAACATAACAGAAGGAGTGCATCAATTCAGGAGGGGAGGAGGGTTTCCTGCTTGACAAAACATACCATACCATATCATACCATTTTATTTATAAAGCACTTAAAACAGCGACAAGGACAACCAAAGTGCTGTACAAACAGACAAACAACAGGCAACACACAGAATTAAGTACAAAAGATAGACATTAAAAACATTGCAGATAATAAATAAAACGACCAAACACAGATCAGCTGGTCTTGAAAGCAATGGAATAGTTGTTGGCCTTTAAAGTCCAACACCCACCATGTTTTCAAATTGCATCGCCATTAATATTTATTAGTTTATTTAAAAATAATACAGAGCGATTACTTATATTGTGGAGAAATAACGCTAAATGTGTTATTTCATGATTTATAGCAGATTTTAGCATGCAGCTCTGGGAAAATCTGCCCCTCTCCATATATGGGCATTCACAAGGGCATTCACGTCACCAAAGTGACGCCTTGGAGTTACAGGCGAGCGAGGAAAAGAAAAAGGAAGCATTTTTAAATATTCCCTAAAGCTGCCTGTGTTGATTAATCCTGCTGTCGCTCACTCATGTCTATCATATTCTGAGCGAGCATCCACTTAGACATACTAGTTTAATTCGTTTGATCGCGACAAATTCATTCATTTCCGCATCGACTTTTTATTCTCTCCCCCCGTGACCAGAAAGGCAGCCAGCCGCTCAGCTGAGCTCTGCGCGCGCGCGTGCTTCCCGACCCGTGCTCCCCGCAACAAGGCTGACGAGAGCAAATACAGTACATACACTCGAGGGAGCAAATTACACCGGCACGAGGAACTTCAAAGGTGACCAGCGGAACGAGGAGCCAGAGACGCGCGCGGCTCGCGGCTCGCTCCTCTGGGCAGAATGAATGAGAGCAGCAAAAGGTCCGCAGCGGTGTTATAAAATAAATAATAAATAAAATCAGAGCGCTGGTCCATATACACACAAATGCACCAGGAAATATGCAGTTTTAACTACCACTCGCTCTCATAAACCTCCATGGAAACTCACTCCTACCTTCTGCCTTCTGGGTGGAGATCGATGTAACAAAAGTCACATGACCCTTCGGGACTCTTCGGCCAGGTTTCCGGATTCATTCGGGAGTGTTTTTTTTTTTTTTTTAACCCTCGCCTGGCCCAAATGCAAAAATGAAAATAGACCTAATAATAAATTACAGTAATTGTACAATATGGTGAATTGTTAGTGTCATGGTGGGTGTTGTCCTTTAAACGGGATTTGAAAACCGAGAGGGAGGGGGCCTGTCTGACGAGCAGAGGTAACTCATTCTGCCACAAGCCGTTTTCGCACTGCACGGCCCTCCCCAGTCCGGCTCGTCCCTGGTTGGCCCAGAGCCCAGCCTGGCCCGCCCCCGCTCATTACGCATTATGCGGATAGCAGCCTTGAAGTGGGTGGAGAGTTCTCTTGAAGTGGGTGGAGTGTTCTTGTGTGCGTGCTTGGTGTGTGTGTGGAAAGACAAGGGACGCCGCTAAAAATATTTGTTAGCTGAATATATATATTAGTGTTTCTGAGTTTAATGTTTGTTAATAACTGATTACAAATCAGCTCATTTTACACGTGCGTAGCAAGGATTTTCTGAGAGGCGATCTGTTAAAAGACAGAGTGGACCTACAAAATGCAAGTTGCCCAGTAGGTCACTGCTTTAAGCATTGGGTTGGCGCAGATGCTTTTCTCAAAAGCTGGTTCAAATCTCACTCGGTACGGTTGAAACTTATTTTACGTTTGTCTTTTATTGGATAAAAAATAGTTTCACAAACTCCTTTTTTTTAATCTCTGTTATACGGAGCCCCCGAGGGGACATGGGAAAAAAAATATTTGCGTGCGCACGCAAATGTTTTGCGTGCACACGCAAAAAAGGTTTTGTGTGAGCACGCAAAACTTTGATGCAGTGTTTCAGAACCAGACGACAATGGAGCAGACAGTACACTCAATCTATATAAATAAACTGAATTTAACTGAATTTTGAAATCAGCCTTAAATATAAGGATGTCCAGTGTGTGCTTGCAGTGGTAAAAGTAATTTTCCGTTGTATATTTCACGTTCAAGCTCCGTGGATTCAGCTGTGACTTCCTCGTTCGAGCTGACGCAGCAGCCAGCTCTCTGTCTGTCCCTGAGAGGAGCGCTGGTTCTCTTAGGGACCGTCAACAAATTACTGTATTTTCATAGTACATGTATTTGTGAAAGCAGCACCAAGCATCATAACTAAACTTTTCTTAGTTTATTTCTGCCAGTGGTGGAGAAAGTACTAAAAAAAACTGTACTTAAGTAAAAGTACAAATAAACAGACAAAACTGTACACTAGTAAAAGTAGAAGTACCATATTAATATTTTTAGTTAAGTAAAATTAAATAAGTACTTGCTTTTAAAAATACTTAAAGTGTTAAAGTAAAAGTATAATGTATTGCCTAATGCAATGGTCTACAATACGATTAAGTATTCCTACCGTATGTATATTTTCTGTAATTCATTAATAATTTTGATCCATTTTAATGAACAATGCTGCAGATAATGCATGTTTTTATTGTGTTTACTCTGTGACACAGTTCACACTTGGACTTTTGATTCTGTGTCAGAATTTCAGGGATGAGTTAAATACCATTAAGCAAAATAAGAAAGAGGAATGATTATATAATTGAACGTTTTTATTTAACACAAAATAAAACCAATGTGTCATTTTAACTGCAGTAAACACATTAAAGTAAAAGTTGTCTGTTTGAAAAAAGGAGCATTAGACACAACTAACAAAGGAATAGATCACTTCAACTCAGTTTGTCATCATTAAAATATTGTCTAGTCAATCTTGTAATGGATCAACAATGAACAATACTTTAACTTCCTGACAACATTTTCAAAACTTGGACCTGAGTGTCGAGACATTTGGAGAAATCTCTTGTCTCCGAACATCCCATTAACTGACACATTTTAATATTGCAGTAAGAATTTCTTGTTCAAGTTCAGAAGAAGTTGGTTTTCAAATATTTTTAAGTCCAGTCTGGCTCTTTTGGGAGAGAGAATCTGTTCTTCTTCTTCATCTTCTTTCGGCTTTTCCCTCTTCAGGGGTCGCCACAGCGAGTCATCCTCCTCCACCTCACTCTGTTCTCTGCAGCTTCTGTCCTCACTCCAACTACCTTCATGTCCTCTCTAACTGCATCCATATATCTCCTCTTTGTCTTTTTCCTGGCAGCTGCATTTCTAACATCCTTCTACCAATATACCCACTGTCCCTCCTCTGGACATGTCCAAACCACTGTCCCTCCTCTGGACATGTCCAAACCATCTCAGTCTGGCCTCCCTAACTTTATCTCCCAGTTGTTCAACATGTGCTGTACCTCTGATGATCTCATTCCTGATCTTATCCATCCTTGTCACTCCTAAGGAGAACCTCAGCATCTTCATTTCTGCTACTTCCAGTTCTGTCTCCTGTCTTTTTGTCCATGTCTCTGTCTCCAGACCATACAACATAGCTGGTCTCACCACTGTCTTGTAAACTTTTCCTTTGACCTTTGCTGACACCTTTTTGTCACAAATCACTCCTGAAACTTTTCTC
>JBBPBX010053273.1:13208-23902 GCA_038048925.1 Garcialebias charrua | reverse complement strand
TTTTGTTCTGCTCTCTTCCCAAGACATCAGCCCCTTCTGTTGACTCCGGGACATGGTGGCCATAGTTATATCAAGTGGTGAATCCTGTTTACTAGTACTTTTATTAGCCATGTCATTATTTTTGCGCTCAAGAAGAAGCTGCATGAGAGTGACCTTAGGTTGAGGTTTAAAATCTGGGCTCATTTCAGGATCCTTGATGATTGAGACACTTGATCTTGATGGCTCTGGCTTCCACTTGTTTAGCAAAGACTGTGTGAGCTTGTCCAAGGAGGAGGTAGAAAAGGAAGTGGATGATGATGAAACAGTAGAAGTGGAAGCAGAGGAGACCGTCAAAGATGAAGGTGAAAGGGACGTAGTGGAGGACCGAGTACTGGCTTTGAGAGATAACTCTGGGGTGGCGGAAAATGCTGTCATAGAAAAAGAGAGAGTGGAGGTGGAAGACGAGGAAGGAGGTGTATTTTGGGGCCTTGTGTCTTGTACACTGACACGACCTCTCATAGAGAGGTCAATCGGGGAACAACTGGAGTAGGAACTCTCAGCATCACTGTTGTCCTTGGTAATGCTTCTCTCATGGGTGGAGCATTCACTGTCTGATGTGACAGAAGAGGACCTGCTTTGAGGCAGAAGGTCACCAATATCCTCCAGGTGGCCATTCTTGGTCAGCTGCTTCTGATTGTTGTGATTGTTCAGCAGAAGCAGCAACAAGCTGCTGCACGTTTGTGGTGGGCGAGTTGGACGAGTGTCAAAGCCTCGCTTCTCTCTGGGAGGTTGGCTTGGAGCTTGAAGGGGAGTGGGGGGGGAGCTTTGGCTGTGGCCTCGAGGCAGACAGGGGCTCTGTGGACTGGACACAGTTGTTTGAGGGAGTGTTGTTGTTACGGTGGTTGTTGTTGTCAATCCATTTTGAGTTGCTAAGGAACTCAGCGCGTCTGGAGTCCCCCCCACACTTGGTGACCTTTTGTCCTGGCCATGCTGCTGGTTTGCCATGGCAGCTAGTCTCTCGCTGGCAGATCTTCCTGAGAGCTGGGCTTTAAGTGCATGCTCTCTGGAGTACTGCTGGAGGTGGGCTTCGCTAGACAGCAGCAATGCAAGCTGACTGCAGGCCACGCTGGGTTTGGGTGAAGGTGCTGGGCTAGAACAAATTTTTACCATGTTAGCTACTGCTTTCAAACGCTCTGCACAGGACACCGATTCAGCCGTTGTGGAAGCAGAAGGAGGTGTGGTGCTGTGTGCTGATCGAGGGGACTCTGGGGGTCTGTCCTGACTGTGTCCCAGGCGACTATAAGGGGTATTGTTGTGATTCTGGAGTTTGCTCTTCCTCATTAGGCCTTTCAAGCGGCTGACTGTGTCCCAGGCGACTATAAGGGGTATTGTTGTGATTCTGGAGTTTGCTCTTCCTCATTAGGCCTTTCAAGCGGCTTGAGGCTGTCCCATACACAGGTAGAGGCTCTCTGTCTGCTGCTGGAGCTTTGGAAGGAGAGGGACACTCGCTTGTGGGTTTGTTAGAGTGCTGAGACATTGCCACACTCTGAAGTCGTGAACTGAATGACTGAAGCAGAGAAGCTAAAAGGGTGCTCTCGCCTGCCTGAGGAGATCCCTCAAGAGCTCCATTGTGTAGGCCACCCCCTTGACCGTTCAGTTCCACTGGAGGTGAACTTATCCGCTGGTTCCCTGGATCATTCCAGGCTCCAGAGCGCAGCAAGCGAGCCTTCTTCAGATGCTGTGAGGATCCTAGTGTGGACCCATTGGTTCCAGCCTTGGGTGTTGCTAGGCCATGGTTTGTTTGTGGGAAAGAACTGCCCATCTTGTTGTCCTGCTCATGATTGCTGTGGACAGCCTCAGACCTCTCGCCTGCCGTGGCCCCAGGCCCGGCCACCACTGGATGCATCAGTAAACCTTCCAGATAAGTTAGAACAGCTGAATCTTTGTGTGTCTCAGTGCCAGGCTCCTCCCCATGAGTCATGTTCAATACTCAGATCCCCTTATATGGCTTAGCAATGCTACTGGAAATAAAATTAATCTAGGGCATCTGGTTGACAGTGGCATGTACTTGCTAAATACCAAAAAGGGTGTAGGCTTTTGCAGCTGGTAAGTAGAAGAGATGAGGATGAACAAGCTGGATTTATTCTCTGTCTGTAATGGCCACAATCAGCAATTTGGTGAAAAAGTTACCATGGCTGGAGGCAACCTGGGGCAGTGGGGCCTCCAAGGCATTGTTGCGTGCCGTTGCGTGCCGTTGAATGCTGCTGGATCCCAGAAGGCCTCGATTCAGCCTTGTGCAAGTGGCAAGCGAGGAGTCAGCAGGATCTCGCCATTGCAATGTAGACACAATCCATGGCTGTGGCTATTTGGGGTGTCAGTCCCACATATTGGCTGTTGTTCTGTCAGTGGCACCTCTCAGCTCTGTAGATCTCACAGTTGAGGTGGTGTGGGGACCTATAAAAATGAGCGAAAGAGAAAAGAAGAGGTGGTTGGGGGAGGGGAAAAAAGGGAGAAAAATAAAACCAAGTGAGAAGCAAGGATTTGTAGAGCACTATATCACATTCAATTCCCCACCTTTTCTACTGTCTGTTACTAAGCAACATTTCAGACCGACTGCACATGGTTCCTTCACCTCTCTGCTTTCTTCCCTCACAGCCACCAAAAAGACGTCAAGATTAAGCTTGATTAAATCCAAATTGAAAATTTAAGCTTACTACCTTGAAAGCATTCAGGTCTTGAGCAGTAAGCCTCTCACAGTTGTGTCTTTCAAAAGTTAAGGGCCTTGTGAGAGCTGTGCATAATTCTTTATGTGGTTTGTCATTTCAATGGATTATCCTTCCTCCACCACCTCCTGCCTCCTTATGCACTTGAGCTACATTTCACACTATGCAACCCACAGTCTAGATAAAGCTACAGCCAGACACCCACTCAGGCACATACTCGCAAGAAAGCCTTTAACCATTTATGCTTATATGCATGACTGAGCAGCAGAAGTATGAGAGCATACAAAAATGGTAACAAGATTTACATATCCGGACATGATAAAATATCTTGTCATCACCTAGTCGAAGAGTTTGGTAAATGCAGCCTCCGATGAAAAACATGTGGTGCATCAAACAAAGTAATAATTTATTTTAAATGCTGTTTAACACTCTGCTTACAAAGCAGTAAGGAGTAATGCCTCTTTTCCACCGCTCGGCTCGGCTCGGGTTGGATCGGCTCAGGTCGGCTCAGTTCGGGTCGGGTCACATCTATGTTCTGTTTCCACAGCTTTTTTGTACCCCTTCTGTGGGCGGGGTCCAGAATCCTACTCGTCTTACCACATGGTGGCAGTAGTGTTCCTCAAGCTATTTACTACAGTACTAGCCACCACTAGAAGAAGAACACAATAAAGACTTTGTATCACATATTATCAATTCTATCAAAAACCACATAGCTGATATTTTTCAAAAAAATCTAGTGTGATCACAACATGTTCATATACGAAATGTATCCTGTTGGAGTTATTTGAAATAAAATTCAATGTTTTATAGACATAAATGTGTCAACCTACGTCCATTATTTTCTACTTTGTATCACATATTATCAATTCTATCAAAAACCACAAAGCTGATATTTTTCAAAAAAATCTAGTGTGATCACAACATGTTCATATACGAAATGTATCCTGTTGGAGTTATT
Source organism: Garcialebias charrua (assembly GCA_038048925.1). Classification (NCBI taxonomy): domain Eukaryota; kingdom Metazoa; phylum Chordata; class Actinopteri; order Cyprinodontiformes; family Rivulidae; genus Garcialebias; species Garcialebias charrua. The sequence goes on along the minus strand of JBBPBX010053273.1, from coordinate 20,242 downwards.
TGAAATAAAATTCGAATTTTTATAATTTATTTTCGTTGTGCAAACACAGGTTTTGGAAAAAGTCAAAGCGAAACTACTTTAAATGCAGCACATTTGACCATACGTGACAATATTAAAGCGTGGTTAAGCTCAGGAGCCCTCGTACTATTAAAGTCAGCTATGAAATATATTTTATATCTGTTCATTGAGCTACATTTAAAGACATAAAGCCGCCCGCGCGCCGCGTGTTGCTCGTGGCGAACCTATTTTTTTAAAATCCTGCAGTTTTGAGCAGTACGTGATTTTATTAAGGACACGTTCAGCTGAAGACCCATCTTTGCTATAAATTTAAAAAATAATAATTGTTTTTACCGTGTTTATCATGTAAAAGTCCTGCAGTGATCGCGTCCCTCGCTTCCGTAAAAACAGCTCTCGTCTCCTCCTTCCTACTTCCGGAGCGGGTGAGCTCGCTTCAGTACCCCTCTGAAAGCAGCCCGAAAATCTCAGGAAATCTCGCGCGGCTCCGCTCGAAATATCCGGTGGAAAAGGATGAAAGGGGGTCTCTGCGACGCACATATGACGTAACATCCGACCCGAGCCGACCGGTGGAAAAGGGGCATAAGAGCCAGGGGCGGCCACCACTAGAGGGCGCTAGGGGCGCAGCCCACCTGGAACCTCTACAGCTCTTCACCATTTGAAGATTTAAATTTTTTTTTAATAAAAATGAAATAATAAAATAATCTTTCGAAATGTATGCATATATGTTTCTAGTTGTGTAGGATAAATATTTTATGAGTAACGATGAGTTATTGTTTGTTTCAAAAAACGTTTTCTGATTCGTGACGTACTTCCTGTTTTGGGGGCGCTCTTATCTGATCCATTGACTCTAATTATAGCTGGCACATGCGTACTGATGCCGTCACCTTACAAAACAATGGGATAACGTTGGGCACAGATTTCACCGCCCTTAGGACGTCTAACGTGAGTTCTGCCTACTGATCGCGTGTTTCCGACGTTTAAATTTTTTATTTTTTTTTTTGTCTGAAAAATTTGCCGTGTGTCAGTGACTCAAGCAGGCATGCTCAGGTAAGTTTTGAAGCCCTTTATCTAATGCCTGTTTGCATTTCTGGCTGATATGCCTCTCAATTTATGGCTGTTTGTGGAAAAAAAGCCTCCAGCTGACTGTTAATCTAAATGTGACAATTGGTTAGTTTGTTAGCTAACATGCTAATGCTAGCCTAATGCTGATATTACATTACCATTCCTGACTGATATCCTCTCCACTTTTAAATGGCTCTGTGTCTGTTTGTGATAAAAGCCTTCAGCTGACTGTTTCTAAAAGTGGCAACAGGCGAGTGAGTTTGTTTTGTTCTTTGTTTGTTTGTGGAGTTAGGTTGCCAGTGCAGGTTATTATTGTACAGTATGGACTCTTGATGGCTACATTTATTTAAATTTGCTTATAAAAATTATCAAATATTAATAATTTTATATACCTGTACTAAATAAATGTCACTGGTGGTGTTATACTCTTAACACTGTATTGATCTGGAGAATGAAAATAAAGCCCCTTGCAAGTAACTCATAGATGTTGTGGACCAGCTGGTTTTAGATGTTGTGGACCAGCTGGTTTTAGATGTTGTGGACCAGCTGGTTTTGGATGTTGTGGACCAGCTGGTTTTAGATGTTGTGGACCAGCTGGTTTTAGATGTTGTGGACCAGCTGGTTCTAGAAGTTGTGGACCAGCTGGTTTTAGATGTTGTGGACCAGCTGGTTTTAGATGTTGTGGACCAGCTGGTTTTAGATGTTGTGGACCAGCTGGTTTTAGATGTTGTGGACCAGCTGGTTTTAGATGTTGTGGACCAGCTGGTTTTAGATGTTGTGGACCAGCTGGTTTTAGATGTTGTGGACCAGCTGGTTTTAGATGTTGTGGACCAGCTGGTTTTAGATGTTGTGGACCAGCTGGTTTTAGATGTTGTGGACCAGCTGGTTTTAGATGTTGTGGACCAGCTGGTTTTAGATGTTGTGGACCAGCTGGTTTTAGATGTTGTGGACCAGCTGGTTTTAGATGTTGTGGACCAGCTGGTTTTAGATGTTGTGGACCAGCTGGTTTTAGATGTTGTGGACCAGCTGGTTCTGGATGTTGTGGACCAGCTGGTTTTAGATGTTGTGGACCAGCTGGTTTTAGATGTTGTGGACCAGCTGGTTCTGGATGTTGTGGACCAGCTGGTTTTAGATGTTGTGGACCAGCTGGTTTTAGATGTTGTGGACCAGCTGGTTTTAGATGTTGTGGACCAGCTGGTTTTAGATGTTGTGGACCAGCTGGTTTTAGATGTTGTGGACCAGCTGGTTTTAGATGTTGTGGACCAGCTGGTTTTAGATGTTGTGGACCAGCTGGTTTTAGATGTTGTGGACCAGCTGGTTTTAGATGTTGTGGACCAGCTGGTTCTAGATGTTGTGGACCAGCTGGTTCTGGATGTTGTGGACCAGCTGGTTTTAGATGTTGTGGACCAGCTGGTTTTAGATGTTGTGGACCAGCTGGTTTTAGATGTTGTGGACCAGCTGGTTTTAGATGTTGTGGACCAGCTGGTTTTAGATGTTGTGGACCAGCTGGTTCTAGATGTTGTGGACCAGCTGGTTTTAGATGTTGTGGACCAGCTGGTTTTAGATGTTGTGGACCAGCTGGTTTTAGATGTTGTGGACCAGCTGGTTTTAGATGTTGTGGACCAGCTGGTTTTAGATGTTGTGGACCAGCTGGTTTTAGATGTTGTGGACCAGCTGGTTTTAGATGTTGTGGACCAGCTGGTTTTAGATGTTGTGGACCAGCTGGTTTTAGATGTTGTGGACCAGCTGGTTTTAGATGTTGTGGACCAGCTGGTTTTAGATGTTGTGGACCAGCTGGTTTTAGATGTTGTGGACCAGCTGGTTTTAGATGTTGTGGACCAGCTGGTTTTAGATGTTGTGGACCAGCTGGTTTTAGATGTTGTGGACCAGCTGGTTTTAGATGTTGTGGACCAGCTGGTTTTAGATGTTGTGGACCAGCTGGTTTTAGATGTTGTGGACCAGCTGGTTTTAGATGTTGTGGACCAGCTGGTTTTAGATGTTGTGGACCAGCTGGTTTTAGATGTTGTGGACCAGCTGGTTTTAGATGTTGTGGACCAGCTGGTTTTAGATGTTGTGGACCAACTGGTTTTAGATGTTGTGGACCAGCTGGTTTTAGATGTTGTGGACCAGCTGGTTTTAGATCTTGTGGACCAGCTGGTCTTAGATGTTGTGGACCAGCTGGTTCTGGATGCTGTGGACCAGCTGGTTTTAGATGGTGGTGTTATACTGGGGTTTAGATGGTGGTGTTTGAGGGACGGCCGTGGTGTAGTGGTAATGGCAGTCGACCCCTGATCGGAAGGTTGGAGGTTCGAATCCCGCATCCGCCCACCATGTGTCATTGTGTCCCTGGGCAAGACACTTAACCCCGAGTTGCTCCCGGTAGGTCTGGATGGCGCCTTGCAAGGCAGGCTACCACTACCGGTGTATGAATGTCTGAATGAATGGGTGGATGGCTGGTATTGTAAAGCGCTTTGGGGCTCCTCACAGGGGCTGGAAAGCGCTACATAAATAAGCTCCATTTACCATTTAGATGTTGTGGACCAGCTGGTTTTAGATGTTGTGGACCAGCTGGTTCTAGATGTTGTGGACCAGCTGGTTTTAGATGTTGTGGACCAGCTGGTTCTAGATGTTGTGGACCAGCTGGTTCTAGATGTTGTGGACCAGCTGGTTCTAGATGTTGTGGACCAGCTGGTTCTAGATGTTGTGGACCAGCTGGTTCTAGATGTTGTGGACCAGCTGGTTCTAGATGTTGTGGACCAGCTGGTTCTAGATGTTGTGGACCAGCTGGTTCTAGATGTTGTGGACCAGCTGGTTCTAGATGTTGTGGACCAGCTGGTTCTAGATGTTGTGGACCAGCTGGTTCTAGATGTTGTGGACCAGCTGGTTCTAGATGTTGTGGACCAGCTGGTTCTAGATGTTGTGGACCAGCTGGTTCTAGATGTTGTGGACCAGCTGGTTTTAGATGTTGTGGACCAGCTGGTTCTAGATGTTGTGGACCAGCTGGTTCTAGATGTTGTGGACCAGCTGGTTCTAGATGTTGTGGACCAGCTGGTTCTAGATGTTGTGGACCAGCTGGTTCTAGATGTTGTGGACCAGCTGGTTCTAGATGTTGTGGACCAGCTGGTTTTAGATGTTGTGGACCAGCTGGTTCTAGATGTTGTGGACCAGCTGGTTCTAGATGTTGTGGACCAGCTGGTTCTAGATGTTGTGGACCAGCTGGTTCTAGATGTTGTGGACCAGCTGGTTCTAGATGTTGTGGACCAGCTGGTTCTAGATGTTGTGGACCAGCTGGTTTTAGATGTTGTGGACCAGCTGGTTTTAGATGTTGTGGACCAGCTGGTTCTAGATGCTGTGGACCAGCTGGTTCTAGATGTTGTGGACCAGCTGGTTCTAGATGTTGTGGACCAGCTGGTTCTAGATGCTGTGGACCAGCTGGTTTTAGATGTTGTGGACCAGCTGGTTTTAGATGTTGTGGACCAGCTGGTTTTAGATGTTGTGGACCAGCTGGTTCTGGATGCTGTGGACCAGCTGGTTCTGGATGCTGTGGACCAGCTGGTTCTGGATGCTGTGGACCAGCATCTATAGAAGTTGTGGACCAGCTGGTTTTAAATGTTGTGGACCAGCTGGTTCTGGATGCTGTGGACCAGCTGGTTTTAGATGTTGTGGACCAGCTAGTTCTGGATGCTGTGGACCAGCATCTATAGAAGTTGTGGACTAGCTGGTTCTGGATTTTTGGGTTCCTCCTAGAGGTGTCGTTTCTTCGCCCGAGCCCGACCCTACCCGAGCCCTACCCGACTTCAGGTAGGGCTAGGGCCATATTTTTGTGTTTGATTGGCGGGCCGGGTCGGGCTCGGGCTTTGATGTGGTTTTTTTAAATCATACAGCACAAACAAAACTAAATAAAAATGCACACAATATAAAATTGTTTTAATCTGCTTGTAAAGAATATAAGGCAGTAAGTTTACTGATGAGGAAATAATTAATAGAGTGAATTTAGATGGTGAAAACCGCAGCGCACTGAGCGCAGCCACTAAATTGCGCAACTCAGCCAGAGAGCAGGCGCGCAGCGCGCGCCTGGACAGCGTCTCCCCCGACATGCTGGACTTTTTAGTGACATTTCTCGAACCATTTTACCGTGCACAGAGAGAACTGGAGGGTGACAAATATCCCACCATCAACCTGGTTTGTCTCTGGAATGAGAAACTGAAGCAACACTGCCTGCCAGTCCTCACACACAGACTCTCCGCAGCAGGAGTTTCTGCGCCGCACATGCAGAAGTGCTGGAGCGCAAAATTATTATCCACGACTTGCACAGAGTTGCATTATTTCTGTGGCCTAACTTTAACAAGCTCAAAATGATGTCACCAGCTGACGTGCGTCAGGTGCACGCTCACGTCCGCACACTGCTCTCATCTGCGGCGGAACAAGTAGCCGCATTCCTGACATTCCTGAAGCTTCAAAAGTCACCGCGAGCAGCGCGCTCACACCTCCTCCATCAAAACACAGAAGAACAACATCAAGTTCTTTTGCTGAGTGGGAGAACGCAGTAAAAGCTTAAACGTAGTGTTTTTTTTTTTTTGTTGTTTTTTTTTTTATCGGGTAGGGTCGGGTCGGGCGGTGATTTCTAGGAAATCAGCGGGCTCCCTCGGGCTTGGGTAATTAAACTAAGGGCTCGGGTAGGGTAGGGCCGTGGATTTCCGGCCCGATGACAGCTCTAGTTCCTCCTCTATGGTTTCTGGTCTTAGAACTTTTGAAGTTCTTTAGATTTCTCAGGGTTGTGCAGGTGGTAAGAGGAGAGACAGACTCCTCGTCCTCACCTGTCTCTCCTCTTACCACCCGCACAAACTCCAACGACCGCCACCGGTGCTGTTGACAAACGGTGTCAGCAGAAATTGTGCTACTGTTAGTTGAAGACCACGAGGAGGGAAATGTGTCAGGAGCAGTGGTGGGCAAATGAACGCTAGGTAGCGCTAAAGCGCTAATCCGCTTACAGTGGACCTAAACTTTTTGTCAGCGTTTTTGTGAATTGACTAACTTTTATAATTCATAAGCGGATTTGTGCTATTTTTATTTAAAATGCAGTACCGCTAATAACTAATTATCTATCAGTAAAAACCAATAAACTTATTTACAAGCTCTTATGCTGCTTGTTTTACCTTTTTCCCCACCGTAAACAGCAGAGAGGAGGAAGGGTGTGAGGGGGAGGGGGGCAGAGCTGAGAACAGACTCGGATCTACCATGTAGGTAAATGCCTGGGGGTCCCATTTCAGCAGTGGCCCCGGCCCCGCCTCGCCCCGTGCAGTCACCTACATCACTAACATTGATCCTGCTTGTTAATGTACATTTAACATAAAAATAATTATAGTTACGATGAAAACGATCATTAAATACGCAATTAAAAAAACGGTCGATTTCTTTATCCCCCTACTAAAAATGGACTATTCCATCTTGACATCTTCCGGGTCACTCAGAGGTGAACTCGGGGGCTAATTCTGTGGCTACTGTTTGTGCTGGGTACTTGGATAAATCCGTAGAGAACCCCGCTGTTTCAAGCCAAATTAACGCGGCCGGAGGAGTTTATTGAGGGTTTTGTGTCGACCATTTGACGGTGAGTCGTTATTTTTATGTATTTTAGTTACTTTTCATTAAATCTGTTGACTACCTATAGACGCTAACTCTGTGTCTGCCTGTTGGTAGTGCTGGGTTACTAATGGATAAATCCGTAGAGAACCCCGCTGTTTCAAGCCAAATTAACGTGGCCGGAGGATTTTATTGTGTGTTTTGTGTCGACCATTCGACGGCGAGTCGTTAGTTTCATGTATTTGGGTTACTTTTATGTATAAATGCGGTGGCGACACACCCGTGTATTTGAGATTTAAACGTGGTTTTAGGGATTAAAAGATCATTCTATTTTTTGTTAATTTCGTGGCCGAATAGAATATATGTACGTAAAG
>JBBPBX010053273.1:0-13161 GCA_038048925.1 Garcialebias charrua | reverse complement strand
ATTTAAACGTGGTTTTAGGGATTAAAAGATCATTCTATTTTTTGTTAATTTCGTGGCCGAATAGAATATATGTACGTAAAGTATTAAATAAATCCTTTGATTTTTGTAATTTCATCCTTTTAGGATCATTTTTGTTACTTTTCAGTTGGCAGTGTAGTGCAAATATTGATAACGCTGCCGGCTATATATAAATATATATATATATATATAATATAGAAATATATAAATAGCGGATTAGATTAGCTTCCCCTAATTTTCATAAGACATTTGTGCTTTTGAAATTGTGGACCTAAAAAAATTAATAAGCGTTTTAGAAATTGTGGAACTAATTTTTTAATTAGCGGTGCCCACCACTGGTCAGGAGACAGAGGAGAAGAGGAAAGTGAAGAATGTAGGACTGAGGGTTGCAACTCTAAATGTGGGGACAATGACAGTCAAAGGTAGAGAGCTGGCTGACATGATGCAGAGAAGAAAGGTAGATGTTTTATGTGTCCAAGAGACCAAGTGGAAGGGCAGCAAGGCTCGCAGCATTGGAGCAGGGTTCAAACTTTTCTGGTTCCAGTTCTAATTGTATTACTAAAATAATGATAACAGAATATGATAGAAGTTGTCCAAAAACTGAAAAGTGGAAGCAGAACACTCCCATTCTCTTTTCACACTGATGCCTCAAACAAGGTGAAGATGAACCATGTTTTATTAATGATAGTTTTATACAAATGGATACACCTGATACTGTATATACAAATAAAAACATGATTACAAATAAAAACATGATCAAACTTTTACTTTACTTTACTACAAACATAATTATGCATACTTCTACACGTTTTAAAAAATTTAACAGTTTATGGCGCCCCCCCATAAAATAAAATGACCAGCCGCCACTGGTAAGAGCAGACAGTTGCATCTAATCCAACAAGTGGGACCATCTCCATAAAACCTAAGGTTTTGAATGTTTCATACAAAAAGTTGAGCATATGTGTCCTGATGCATGCTCAATAATCCAGGTAGAAAAATCTAAAAAAGTTACCGTATTTTTCGGAGTATAGGTCGCACCTTTTTATCATTTTTTCATGGCCTGCGACCTATACTCAGGTGCGACCTATATGTGGATTTTTATAAAATAAGCCGATTTGTAATCATTTATTAACAAAAATTAAACTGAGACACACTCTTACAATAATGTCAGCTAACAAATATATATTTTTAGGTGTTTATCCTGCTAAAATTATTCATTTATTAAAGAAAAGTTCAGCTCAGACACATATTTGCTATAATTTTTTATCAAACAATTAATTGTTTTTAAGTGTTAATCTTCTTAAAAGCCTTGCTGTGCGCTCCTGTGGAAGAGACATTTGCAGCTGAGCTAAACACGGTCCACATTTTGTCGTAGGTGCGACCTATACTCAGGTATATATATGGATTTTTTCAATTCTTTGGCAATAATTGGACAATGCGACCTATACTTGGGTGCGACCTATACTCCGAAAAATAAGTCTGGCCCTTTGGACATTCAAAAAAACAAAACAAAACTTGTAGAAATGTTTTGTCTTACTTCCGAAAGACCTCTTCAGTCTGAGGAGCTGTATTCAGCACCTTCTATGAGTGGATCAACCAGATTGCTGCTGACAAACAAAACTAGATGCTCACATGATCAAGGAGGACCACCAGCCTAATAATGGATCGTTAGCACCCTGATGGTTGCATGCTATTCCCAAGGGGCTGAGTGATACTAGCAATAACAGCATTAACCGTGTTTCCATCAAGGTTTCTAGGTGCGCATTTTGAAGTATCGCAGCAGAAAAGCTTAATGGAAACGGCAAAATCCGTATTTACTTTCTCAAGTTCGCCAAAAAGTTTATACGCTCGCTTGAGGTGGTTTTTGGGATGTTCGAAAATGAGCAGATGCGCACAGCGACAGATGGAAACACATTTGCCGACTCGTGCTGCCGAAGCGAACATTCACGTCACGTGACTGATCAGCTGTTTCCGCTCCGGACAACATGTAACATCGCTAAAACTAGTTTGTATGACAGAATAAATACAACTCGACCGATAGCAACACGTACCTGAAATATTCTCTCCATTTTGACGAGATGTGTGGCCAGGTTCTGTTTTCAACTGCTACTTCCTGTTTACTGTAGACATGCGCAGTGCTGACGTCTGACGTAATGACGCTGACGTCTGACGTAATGACGCTGTGCGTGGCTTGGTAGATGCGCTTCAAGCCAGCAGATGGAAACACTTCTGCTTCGCATTAATTTGTATTTACATATTTGCGAGATTTCAAAAATTAGCTCAAAAATCGAAATGAAAATGGATGGAAACACAGCTAATGTAAGAGGGGGACAGTTGAACACGGAGGGGCCTACAGGTGTGTTAACATAAGCCGTTTTCGCACTGCACAGCCCTCAACGGTCCGGCCCGCCCCTGGTTGGCCCAGAGCCCGGTCTGGCCCGCCCCCGCTCATTACGCATTGGCCGCAGAGCCGCCTTGAAGTGGGTGGGAAGTTCTCTGGAAGTGGGTGGGGTGTTCTATGGAAGTGGGTGGGGTGTTCTCTTCACGTGGGTGGAGTGTTCTTGTGTGCGCGCTTACAGTGTTTTAAGAGAGGAGACGTCGCTAAAAAATATTTGTTAGCTGAATATATATATTAGTGTTTCTGAGTTTAATTTTTGTTAATAACTGATTACAAATCAGCTTATGTTAGAACGTAAATAACACGAAGCGCGCACCCATTTCCGCCTTTCAGCGCGAGCTGGATGTCATTAAAATACAACTAATATTGTCTAACTCTTGCGCGCAGCCAGGGTTTTAAAATATAACTAATAATCTCCAACTCCTACGCGTAGCTAGAATGTTAAGAGGGGTGATTCCTTTATAGGTAAAGTGGACTCCTAATAAACCAATCCGCCGCCGTGGCTCAGAGGGATCGCGCTCGGCTTTTCCACTCTACATTTCATCTTGACCCGGGAAAACGGGTTCGCTTTCCACCTGGTACAAGTTATTTTACGTTTGTCTTTTATTGGAGTAAATAAAAAGGAGTTGTGTTAACCAAACAAACTCCTTTTTATTTACTCCAATAAAAGACAAACGTAAAATAACTTGTACCAGGTGTAAAGCGAACCCGCTTCCCCGGGTCAAGACAAAATGTAGAGTGGAAAAGCCGAGCGCGATCCCTCTGAGCCACGGCGGCAGATTGTTTTTTAGGAGTACACTTTACCTATAAAGGAATCACCCCTCTTAACATTCTAGCTACGCCTAGGAGTTAGAGATTATTAGTTATATTTTAAAACCCTGGCTGCGCGCAAGAGTTAGACAATATTAGTTATATTTTAATGACATTCAGGTCGCGCCGAAAGGCGGAAATGGGTGCGCGCTTCGTGTTATTTACGTTCTAACATAAGCTGATTTGTAATCAGTTATTAACAAAAATTAAACTCAGAAACACTAATATATATATTCAGCTAACAAATATTTTTTAAGGGTTTCTGTAGTTAAATTTTAATGAAATTCAGCTAGCGCTAAGGTTGTTGTTAGAACGAGTCCAGCCCCTGCTGCAAACAACAAATCAAATGTGAGCAGTCCATGACGTCAAATTGGGCCTGGGAGCTCGGCCCGATCAGAACCACGGTGGAGATGGTTCCAAAACGAGGGCGGACCCGGGGCGGAAAAGGAAAATGCGAACATGCCGAACCCGGGTTAGAAGGCTGGGGCGGGCCGGGCCGTTGAGGGCCGGTCAATGCAAAAACGGCTATAGTGTCAAGAAGGAAAGACATCAGCAATGACCTTGGAGAATGGCTGTTGTTCATCAATCTAGGATGGGTTAAAGGTCATTTTCAAGAAATGTATTTATCTCAGGAGTGGAACTCACAAAAAGTTACTGTATATTGCTCAAAATATTTATTAAAAAAAATCTTAGGAGTATCCAAAATCTTAAAAAACAAACAAACAAAAGTTAACATGTTAAAATTTACAGTAAAAAAAATGCTTGAAAAAGTATGGCTTCTTTGGAAGAGTTTCAAAAAGAAAATGCATCTCATCTATAAAAACATCTTAGCAAGGCTAATGTGTGCAGTGTAGCATCTGGAAAAAAATTGTCTACTGAAAGAAAAGGTGTTACCTCACATAATTAGGACAGCTGGAGACTTCATTCTATGAGAAAATTTAAAGAATAGCTGCAACTTTTCAGTTGCAGTTTCACTAAATGTTGCGTTTTTGACCAAGTCACTAGCAAGTTGAGTTACCACTATGCCCTTGAAATGGGTTGAAGGGGTCTTGTTCATGAATGAGGGAAAAATGGAGTGAGAGATTGATAGGCGGATAGGTGCGGCGTCTAAAGTGAAGCAGGCGCTGTACCAGTCTGTCATGGTGAAGTGAGAGCCAAGTCAAAAGGCAAAGCTCTCAATTTACCAGTCGATCTATGTTCCTACCCTCATCTATGGTCATGAGCTTTGGATCGTGACTGAAAGAACGAGATCTCGGATACAAGTGGCGGAAATGAGTTTTCTCTGCAGGGTGTCTGGGCTCTCCCTTAGAGATAAGGTGAGAAGCTCAATCATCCGGGAGGGACTCTGAGTAGAGCTGCTGCTTCTCCACATCGAGAGGAGCCAGTTGAGGTGGCTCGGGCATCTGGTTAGGATGCCTCCTGGATGCCTCCCTAGTGAGGTGTTCCAGACATGTCCCACCGGGAGGAGACCCAGAGGAAGACCCAGGACACGCTGGAGGGACTACCGGTATGTTTCTCAGCTGCCTGGAAATGCCTAGGGATTCCCCAGAGGAACTGGCCCAAGTGGCTGGGGAGAGGGAAGTCTGGGCCTCCCTACATAAGCTGCTACGCTCGCGACCCGACCCCGGATAAGCGCAAGAAAATGGAAATGAAATGGATAATTCATTTAAAAATAAAAATCCCATACTGATCGTGCAGCTCATCCATCAATCTCTCCAATTCTGCGTCATGTCCAATCTTATTTTGAAAAACCATGATAGAGCGAGTCCGCGATAAACGAACCGTTAAGTAGTGAGGGACTACTGTACTGACTTAAATACTAATACTAGAGTTTTACTACTGCATCATTTTAATCAACATCAGGCAATAATGAATTTTGAAGGTAAACTTATTTAATTCAAAAGACAAAAACTACATTTATCTAAATATTCATTCATTCATTCATTCAACCTTTATTTAGTCAGGTAAATCTTTTGAACCTCATGGGCTCATTTACGAAAGCGACCTGCTAAAACTAAAGAACAATGAACAGTAATGGTAGAATTTCCTTAAACAATAAACAATCAAACAATAAACAATAGAAAACAAAAGAGAGAGAAAAAAAAAATATATATATATATATATATACATATATATATATATATACATTACATATATATATATATACATATATATATACTGTATATATATACACATATATATATATATACATATATACACATACATACACACATACATATATATATATATATATAATATATATATATATATATATATATACATACATATATACATACATATATACATATATATATACATATATATACATACATATATATACATATATACATATATATACATACATACACACTCCTCCTTTTAACAAAGTAGCAAAAAACTAGCAAAAAACTAGCAAAACAGGTAGACGTATAAAATCAAAGACAGGAACAAATCTGCATTGGTTTTTGCCAGGATTCCAACAGATTCTGAAAACCATATAGAGAAGTCAAGGTCGAGAGCTTCAGATCTTTTTGTAAGATATTCCATGAAGCAGGAGCGGAGTAGGAGAAGGCCCTTTTTCCAAGTTCAGTCCTCACTGACGGAACACTGCAGGTAATCATGTCCTGAGAGCGCACGCTGTAGCTGCACTCACGCAAAGACATGTAGGAGGAGATGTATGAGGGCAGCAGACCAAGAAGTGATTTGAAGATGAAAATGTACCAGTGGAAGAGTCTGCGTGAGGTTAATGATGTCCAGTTAACCAGTGAATACAGGGTGCAGTGGTGGGTACGATAATCACAACCAGTTATGAATCTTAGTGCACCATGATAGACAACATCCAACATCCGCAGGGTGCTTGTAGGAGCATTCATGTAGAGAATGTCACCGTAATCAATGGAGGGAAGGAAAGTCACAGATACAAGGCGTTTCCTAACATTCAGTGATAGACATGATCTGTTTCTGAAAAAGAAACCCAGTTTAACTTTCAGTTTCTTCACTAGGTTTTCCACGTGGAGTTTAAAAGAGAGATGTGAATCGATCAGGATACCCAGATATTTATAGGAATCAACAAACTCGATAGGTACACCATTTGAAGATAAAATCAGAGGAGGATCTGCTGGAACCGCCTTCCTATTTGAAAAAAACATCCCTTTTGTTTTATCAGCATTTAGGACAAGTTTGAGACGGAACAAATCTGACTGGATGATGTCAAAAGCGGATTGCAGTAACTGGAAAGCCTTAGCTACTGTTTTAGCTCGGCAATAAACAACTGTATCATCAGCATAGAAATGTAAGGATGCATCAGGGATGCAGTGACCTACATTAGCTATGTAGATTGTAAAGAGAGTGGGTCCTAAAACTGAGCCTTGTGGTACACCATTTTTAACTGTTAAATAGCTGGAAAAAGTACCGTTATGTTGAACACATTGCCTCCGATTGGAAAGATAGTTAGAAAACCAACCGACGGTGTGATCAGAGAAACCGATTTCTGAGAGCTTATGACACAGGATGTTATGATCCACAGTATCAAAAGCTAGTTTATAAAGTTTATAAAGTATAAAAGTTTATAAAGTATAAAGTTTATAACTTTTACAAACTTAATCTGCATTCTCAACACATAAAAATACCGTTAAGACAAACTGCAGACGATGAATGAACAATTGAACAATGAACAATTGACTCAAAGTGATGGAGATGTTCAATATTTATCATCTAAAACTAATTACTCTGACCCAATAATTATAACCCAGCTCACTTATATCAAATATTCTCTGTTCCCTTTAAACACTTATATTTGATAGTACAAACATGTTGTTTGCTTTTGTCTTTGATACAGAAAAGACAGTCTTCTAGCCTTGACAATGTTTGGATTAGATGTTCTTGTTTGATCAGAACCATGACTTGTTTGTTTTATCTGTAAGACGTCAGAGCTTGTCAAACTCCACCTGCTTCTTGTTTAAATAGCTTGTCATGTCCAGTACAATTCGGAATTGTGCTGGACAATGTATTTGAGACCAAACTAAGTTTCAAAAGACATTAAAAGCCCTTCCCCTTTGCAAAGTTGTTTGTCTGATTTAACACTGTTCTCTTGTTTATCTTGTGTGGCTTTTATTAAGGTAACAGGGGTTTAAAATCCCCATCACAAAGTTACTCACTGACAAAAATGATCATGACACATTCATGTGTTTCAGAGCAAAATTAATGTTCCTTATTAAGATATTATAACACTTCTAGCTTACAGTTGTTGCTAAAACTAGTATGAAATACTTTTGTAAATCAAATTTACCAACTAAAATACCTTGTTAAGCAACATATCCTACAAAAATCACAAAAATACATATATATATATATTTTTAATTTAGGAGCCTTTTAGGAACCAAACAGCTAAATCTCAGTAGTACATGAGTGAGATGTGAGTGTAAACCTGATGATTTAAAGCAGACATATAACTGTCAAAAGCAACATTATTTGTGTTGCTGCATAAAAATCAGTCCCATTATTTCCAACATGTTCCACCCAGCTGATGTCCTGGAAAAACTCCTCCAGTTCCTGATGTCTCATGTCAGACTTATCGGACTTTACTGGACTCTGATAGTTTAATCTTCTAATCTGAACAGAACTGGTCATTCATCAGGATGAAATAATTTTCTTTTTATGTGTCCTGACAGACTCTTTGAATGTGGACTCTCAGAAACTCACTGTGAAGTTGTGGCTTCAGCTCTGAAGTCCAACTCCTCCCATCTGACAGAACTGGACCTGAGCTACAATGACCTGCAGGATTCAGGAGTGAAGATTCTGTCTGCTGGACTGGAGAGTCCAAACTGTAGACTGGAGAAGCTCAGGTGATTTACAGTAAATGACAATTTGTTTTTCACTAATTTCACTTTCAGTTCTTTACTTCAGTTTGATCTTTTTACTTCTTTGATTTTTGGGATTTATCTGAACATAAAACCAAAGATATGTAAATGTGTCCAACTGTCTGTGAAGAAATGTGATCATTTGTCTCCAATGGCCCAAAGTGAAGTCCGGATGGTAGAGGGATGTTGTTCTCAGTTGTGTGTAACTTTGGAAGAAGCAGACAGAATTAGTGTCAGACTGCTGAAGCTATATTCAGCTGAACTCATGAGTGGATTTGTGTCAGGAACAGAGCGTTCACTTTCACTGTGAACAGCAGGATTCACTACTGGTTTCATATGATACATGACTGTTGTTGTTGTTGTTGTTGTTGTTGTTGTTGTTGTTGTTGTTGTTTGTTTGTGTGTGTGTGTGTGTGTGTTTGTTCATTTGTTTATTAATTGTTTGCAAAATAAGCATGAGAGAACATCTAAACTCCACACAGAAAGACCGAAGGGAGGAAGTGAACCTGCAACCTTCTTGCTGTGAGGTGACAGCTGTAACCACTGCTCCACTGTGCCACTCCTTATTTCAATAAATGTAATTAATTAAGAGTTTTGGGAAATATTCTCTGGATGTTCGTCTACAACTGATGAACTTCTGGACTCGACTCAACTCTAAATGGTCTCCACAGTAAAATAATCTTAACAAACACAAAAATGACTCAAACTTTGTCATTTCTCAACATCAGATGATTTGAATCTAAAACTCTGACTTGAAAGGCAGCGTGGGATATCTTTCTATTTTGGTTGTTCATTTGAAGGTTTCCTGTCTCCTAGTTTGTCAGAATAAATCTGTCAGGAACATTCAGACTTCACTGGTTCTGTGTTGTCAAATTTCCCATGGACCTTGAACTAAACTTCTAGTGAAGAATGAAAGAAAAGCAGCACACCATGATGTTCTCTTCTGTTCAGAGGATCATAGACTGTCTTCAGTCACACAAAGAAACTGAAATTTATGCACCATAACTCATGTTCCCTGAAGGAAGGGAACGAGGTGCAATATACTTGCTATGGGAATTGCGCCCCCGCGCGATTACCTGAAAGGAATACATTCACGCCTTTTACGGCAGGGGGTCACCCCGCGTCAGAGGTACCGCCTTTCAGGTACTTAAGCGACTGACGCCCCTCCATCTTTCTCAAAAATTGCACTTCACCGAGCTTTCAGCATTGAAAAGGGCCAGCTATGTTGCACCTCGTTCCCTTCCTTCAGGGAACATGAGTTATGGTGCATAACTTTCAGTTCCCTTTCAGTGTGGTCTCTCGGTGCAACATACTTGCTATGGGAACGTAATTCATTCACGCCCTTGAAATGCTCAGCAAAATGCATGTGAGAACCTCCGTCCTAAGAGACGGGCATCTCCCAGCTGCTTACTACAAGGGATGCAGAGAGCAGATGCCAAGAGGAAAAAAGCCAAATGTGAGAGACATTCACATGATGTCTCACATGGCCATGTATATATATATATATATATGTAACACCAATTAGAGACAGCTTGGAGCCAAGATGGTGTAGTGGTTAGGGCGTTTGACTTGGGACCCAAAGGACGCGGGTTCGCGTCCCGGCCACTACACACCTTGGGGTGTCTATGAGTGCACACCTATTTCTCCAGCTCCCCGAGCGCCTTCTATGGCTGCTCACTGCACCACCTGGTAGGTGGTTGGGTTAAATGCAGAGACGAATTTCGTCTGTGTATGGGAAACATACGCAGATGACAAGATTAGACAATTATTATTATTATTATTATTAAGCATGCTCCAGTATCATTAACTCCTGTTTCCATTAGAGCATTCTGAGACAGGAGGAGCAATGTTTTCTTTTCTTTATTATTATTTTTTTAACGGCCCGACTGACAAGTGGAGCCCATCCTGATGTTGGAGATCAGTTAAGGAAAGGGTGAACCCTTCCTATATACATCTCCTAGGCAAAAACATAAACATCAAGGGATACCCTTGTGAATGTTATTACTGCTTGTGTCGGGACAAAACAACCAAAGCCTTAGGCTTTCAGCCAGTACCTTTCAGAGGCCAGGCTGAGTGTTGCCACAACCCTGGACGTGGGTGTAGAAGTTGTCCACATGCCTAAGTCAGTAGGTCCCCATGAGGAGGCAATTGCCATGGTGTCCCCGACAACATTGAGATCAACTCCGTGAACCACGCTTTCTGTGGCCATCTGGGAGCTATGAGGATCAAGGAGAGGGCTTCCCATCTCACCCGTTCCAACGTCGCCCCGATCAGAGGGACGGGTGGAAAGGCATAGTAGAGCACCCCTGCTGGCCAATCGTGTGCCAGAGCATCTATCCCCAATGGAACATATGTCTCCTTCAAGGAGAAATAGAGGTCACAGTGTGAGCTAGCTTTGCAAGCGAACAGATCCATGGAGGCTCTACCGAAACGTGACCATACTCGTTCCACGATCCATGGGTTCAGGCTCCATTCTGATGCCTAAAGAGGCCATCATGAAAGGGTATCTGCACCATAATTTAGTTCACCAGGGACATAAGTCGCCCTAAAGGACAAGATTCTTGGAGCACACCATGTGAGCATCCTCCGTGTCAGATCTAGGAGGGCCCGGGACCTCGTCCCTCCTTCTCTGTTGATGAAGGACACTGTGGTCCTGTTATCTGATTTTACCAGGATATGATGTCCAGCAACCAGACCTTTACTAAAGAAGTATTTCAATGACAGAAATACGGCCAGCAATTCCAGGAAGTTAATATGTAATTTGGCTTCCTGTTTGTTCCAAAGGCCGCGGACGTTCTGGTTTCTGCAGATCGCTTCCGATCCTGTTTTTGAGGCGTCCGTCGTGATGACTACATGGGACGACACCCTTCCCAGTGAGACCCCTTCTGTGAAAACGGACAGATCTCTCCAAGGTTCAGGGCCTTTAGACACTCTGGGTCTATCTTAACCTTTTCTGCTTGGTTAGGCAGAGCGGGTTGTATTTGTTGGTTTAACCATACCTGTATGGCCCGCATTTTCAATAATGCACGTGGCACACAAGGAATGGCTGCCGCCAAGAGGCCTAACAGGCGTTGGCATGTTTTCACAGGGACCCGTTGGTCCAGTTTAAATTTTCCCAGGCAATGGCGAATGGAGGAAACTCTTTCCTTCGAGAGCCATGCTCTGTATTGGACAGTGTCAATCTGTACACCCAGAAATACGGTAACCCGTGACGGAGTCAGATCGCTTTTCTGTAGGTTTATGACAAAACCGAGAGACTCCAGGTGAGAGATCACCTTAAGGGAGTGTGACAGCGCCTGCCTTCTGCTTCCAGCCAGAATTAGCAGGTCGTCCAGGTAATTCAAGACCCTGAGTCCTTGATTCCTAAGAGGGGTCAGGGTTGCATCCAGACATTTAGTAAATGTACGCGGAGCAGTCTTTAAACCGAAGGGTAAGGCTTTGAATTCATAAGCGTTTCCTTCGAACGCAAAACGGAGGAACTTTCTGTGTCTCCTCCACACGCCTATATGGAAATAGGCGTCTTTCAAATCCATTGTACATGCGTAGTCTCCTGGTCTCACAGACTGGAGAACTTGCCGCAGTGTAAGCATCTTGAACTTGAAAGTTTTAATTATTTTATTGAGAGTCCTGAGATCCAGAATCGGTCTCAAGGAACAGTCCTTTTTGGGCACCAGGAAGTACTTGCTATAGTGGCCAGAGTGTAGTTTGCGTCCTGAGACCAAACGAATCACTCCCCTTTGCAGCATTGTTGAAAATTCCTCCCTCAGCACGTGTGCGCATGCAGGGTTGATCTTAGATTGCTGCACCCCTCAGATTGCCCCTCTCTTTGAGAACTGCAACTTGAGCCTGTGGCATATTGTTGTCATGACCCAATCATTTGGTAGACACGCTTCCCAAGCCTGCGCATGCGCGTTGAGCCTGGATGGCATGTTGAATGGTTGCTCCTCGTGTTTCAGTGCCGAAGGGGTGACCTTTGACCCCTCTTGCGCTTTTTCGAGCAGGTTGCTCGGCCCAACAGAAGATACCGCAAGATCAGGCCGTCTCTGACGGATCTCGTGTATCTTGCTATGGTTCATAGTTTGACCATGCGGTCTGGGTTTTATAAAAATGGGACTCGAGTCAAGAACCAGGGCAGTCTGTGCTTTGGTACTTTTATTTTCGTACATGTTTGAAACAGTGTCTGTTTTGTTTACATATACAGTAGGCGAGTCATGTTTGGTGCGCGCACACATGTCACCAGCTCCTCGTAGTTTTTTACAAGCAGAGACTGGGATCAGAAAGTTAGGTTCCCGTACCTCGTGGGCGGGCAAACCTGTAAAATTATCAGTTCGTCCTGGCTCATCAGGTCCGAAACTGGTTTCCGTAGGAGGAGGTCGAAGCAGCACTCGGACGGTACTGAGAAGCCTCACAGTCCCCCGCGGGTCTCTTTCGTGGGAGACCACGCGTGTTTTCCTTTGGTGGGGCAAATTTTTTCCTTGGCAAACCCTCGCGGAGGGCTTCCGCTTGTTTGCATCTTTGTTCCAGCCTTGCCTGGCCTCACAGTCCCCAGCGGGTCTCTTTCGTGGGAGACCACGCGTGTTTTCCTTTGGTGGGGCAAATTTTTTCCTTGGCAAACCCTCGCGGAGGGCTTCCGCTTGTTTGCGTCTTTGTTCCAGCCTTGCCTGGACACGTTCCAGGGCTCCCCCAAAGAGTCCCGTTGACTCGATCGGGTGCTATAGGAAAGTGGACCTCTGGTTCTCCGGGAGGTCCGACAGTGTTAGCCAAAGATGGCGCTGGGCGACAACTATTTCTGCCATTGCTTTGCCCTGGGAAATAGCTACTGTCCCCATCATGCTGAGCACGAGGTCAGAGGCACGGCGGGCCTCCTCTATGGCCTCAGTTGCGGCCTGTTCGTCCTTTGTTACCTGGATATCCTGTAGTTTTTCTGCCAGGTACGCCTGCACCATGCTCGACGCATTCATTGCGCGAGCCGCGAGGCCTTGGGCCTTGTAGCACTTCTCGAGTTGTTTCTCCGAAGCGCGGCAGGCCCTGTTGGGTAGCGCTGGTTTCATCCCCGTGGCTGTGGCCAGGTGAGCC
>JBBPBX010053272.1:0-23902 GCA_038048925.1 Garcialebias charrua | reverse complement strand
TTCATTAGTTCCATCTTTATTTAGACAGGTTAATCCCATTGAGCCCCGAGGACTCATTTACAAGAGACACCTGATAAATGATTGTTAAAGCGATTGTTACTTAAAATTATTGTTATCATTATATATATATACTATTAAAATTAAAATGCAAGTCATTATTAGAGTTATCAGCTTTGATCAGCTGACATGTATAGATTTGTCCAGATGAGTAGGCCTCATGTGCAGCTGTCTGATATAAAAGACAGAAGGCTTTCAGTGAGAATGGAACAGTTTGTGAGCTCATTATTTTCATTCATTTTTAATCAACAAATTTTTTATCAATCAATTTTTGCAATGCGGGCAGCATGGTGGATCAGTTGGTAGAGCTGTTGCCTCTCAGCGAGAAGGTCACCAGGTTAAATCCTGGCCAGGGGGTCTGTCTG
The DNA here is from genome assembly GCA_038048925.1 of Garcialebias charrua. Classification (NCBI taxonomy): domain Eukaryota; kingdom Metazoa; phylum Chordata; class Actinopteri; order Cyprinodontiformes; family Rivulidae; genus Garcialebias; species Garcialebias charrua. The sequence continues at coordinate 23,480 of JBBPBX010053272.1, read as the reverse complement.
GGTGGAGTTTCTCCAGTTTCCTCCCACAGACCAACAACATGCATGTTAGACTGATTGATGACTCTAAATTGTCTCTAGGTGTGAGTGAGAGAGTGGATGGTTGTTTGTCTCGTGTCCCTGTGATGGACTTGGACCTGTCCAGGGCGCCTCCCCTTCACACAGTGGCAGCTGGACATGTGCACCAGTGACTCCGTGAGCTGAAATGGAAGAAGCGAGTAAAGATGATGGATGGATGAATTTTTAGCAGAGCAGCTGCATGAACTGTGATATAAAACAATGCATCTAATCTGTGCACATCTGGACTATCTGATTAATGGAGTCAAACCAGTTCAAGCTGTCGACTGAACTGGAACTGATGTTCATCTTTAGAAAACACACACACAAAAAAAACAGAAAAGTTTGTTTTAAAGATAGAGATCAAATGTAGGGTGGTAGTAGCTGAGAGTCAGTCTTAACCAGGACCGACCAGACTGTGAGATTTACAACAACAACAACAAAAAAGAAGAAAAAAAGCTACAAACTTCCTCATATCTAAACATAGATGAGCTTAATTGTTAATGATGTACAGTATAGAGCCCATAATAATGTATTGCATTTGAATGTTCAGATTTATTTTGTTAAACGATTGAGTTGTTATAATCTCAAGGGAACTCATGTTTGTTAAACCTACAGGTAGTTTGAAAGGAAGGACTGCAATAGTTCAGGGAGTTAGGTTATGGAACGAAGAGGAAACTGACATTAAAGAAGCTAAATCAATACCTATATTGATTGATTGATTGATTGATTGATTGATTGATTCATTTTATAAAAACACACAACAATAATACATACATTATTACATAGCACTTTGAGATTTTCATTAATGAAAAGTGCGTTATAAATTGAATTCATTATTATTATTATTATTATACATTAGAAGAAAATAAAAAAACAGACAAATAAAATGAAAGGCGGCAGAAGAAGAAAAAAATCTTATTTTTTCTGCCCCTTATACTCCAATAAACAATTCATATAACCAACTCTTTTGATTTTCACAACTTAGTTTCAACCTACAATAAACTCTTCATACAACCAACTCATTTCCAAGAAAAGAACAACTAAAATTATAATTTTTAATTATATATTTTTTATATATTTTTTTATACCTTCCGCATCACATACAACAGATAAATATATTCAAATGTATAATATTAACCGATTAATTAATTATTTAAAAGAAAGATCAAGGATAAATTGTTAAGGAAATATGTTTAACGAAGACACGAGTTTAAATAGTAATTCTTCTGATTAGTTATACGTTTTTTTTGTATCAAATGAAATTGTTTGAGGGCAGATATAATAAGGTTTTTTCTTCATCTGCCACCTTTCATTTTATATTTTAATTTTCTTGTTATCTGTGTGTTACATTGTTTTATTTTGTGTCTGTTATTATTATAAAATGAATGAATCAATAAATGAAATGAAATTCAAAACCCCGACATCAAAGGCGGCGGGCGACATGCATTCCTTCAAGCCCTTTAATGCGTTTTATTGTTGACGTCTCATGCATGAAGTAAAACCTTTGTGTCTGAGATCATTTCTCCTGCTGTACGTGAACGCACCAGTGTGGAGACGGGTGCTCCTCATCAGACAACTGGTTTCATGTATATATGTATATACAGTACAGTACTGGTTCTGATGTGGGACCATTGGAGCAGCATGCCCCTTTAAGCTGCTGCAGACCATTGTGTCCACCCCTCTGTGGGGGTGGCGGCGCGTGCACGCGGCTCTGCACAAGTTTAGAGAAAAGTTTTCAAGCTGTCACTGGTCGTCGGGAGGAGGAGGAGACTGATGGAGGACATGAAGAGGAGCAGCCACTCCTGAGACAAACACTTTACAGAGTGTCAGAATGCAACCAGCACGTCCCGAGGAGACAAACCATGTCCAGGCCTGAACTGGTCTTACTGGTGCAGTGTGAGCGCACCCTGCTCTCATGGACTTCATCTGAAGTGGCTGCTGGGAAATAAAAGGCGTTAAATGTTTCAGACATCCGGGTTACCGTCCTGACAAAATGACCCGCTTGGGGAGGTGTGCGCGCGCGTCTGGACCAGGAGCGTGTCCGGGTCCAGTCGCGCTTCTTCTTCTCCTGATGCTGGAAACCAGTAGCAGAGCGTCGGGACTGCCCCGTGAACCAGGTTGGTGACACGTTTCAAAACTTCAGGTCTTTGAGCTCAGCACTCCTGCTCCTCCTGCTCCTCTTGCTCCTCCTCCTGCTCCTCCTGCTCCTCCTCGTGCTCCTCCTGCTCCTTGGTTGTGGTCAGAGCAGAACCAGACCAGCTGTGTTTACTGGCTGCTGACCAGCAACAGGGCAGGCAGTGTGGGGGCCACAAGCTGCTGCTCCTCTCTGCTTAGTTCTTGTCTTCAGGGTTCAAGGTTCTTTACTGTCATTCACATCACATGTGGTACATGAGGAGGAACGAACTTGTGCACTCAAGGTTCCAGTTACACACAAATACAGGTGGTCCCCGACTTACGAGCGAGTTCCGTAACTACGACTATCTCGTAAGACGAAAATCTCGTAAATCAGGGACTACCTGTAGGCTATATACCGCACGAGCCGCTACTGATACACGTACATGTACGGTAATGAACAGTTACCAAGTTACCAAGCATTTCGCCTATCCTAACACAGCTACTGTAATTTTAATAAAACCTAGATAAAAAAAATAACTTCTTACTTTGAGCTGCAGCTTGTCTCGTCTGTTTGCATGTTAGCTCCTTGCACGTCCGAGCTCCGCAGCTTCCTGCAGCACCACGCAGTCCAAACTGTTTACAGGAAGGACTGTTAGTATGTTAACTCCATACATTTGGAGCCAGAAAAAGAGTTTAATAACTTACTGAAAGCTGTTTCTCCGCGGTGTTCGTCCAGCCAAACAAGCTGCACGCGTTAGCTGTTGTTAGCTCCGCGTTAGCAGCACTCGTTAGCATGTTAGCCCATCCAAAAAAGGCTGTCGGCGCTCGCTGTTTTCTCCACGTTAGCTCAGTGTCCCCCGACATCTTATGCCGGGTACCCACCTAAATTGTCAGAACGCTCCTGCCGCCCCCTTTTGGCCGCTTGTCACGGTCACACTGGGAGACACTGAGACGCGTCTGATGACGCGCACTGGGGGGAGGCAGAGGAGGGAGTCTAGCTCGTTTTCCGGGTCAGTTGTTGTGTTTCATGCTGCTGGCAGATAAAATCAGCAGCACGTGACCCCCGTTCCTACTGGAGTGGGTTTTCTACGAGCCGAACTGCAGCTCCGACAGTCTTTGTTGAGATTAAAACGTTTTTTTTTTATGTTTGGGGTGATCGTACGCTGGAGCGGACAGCAGCAACTGTAAAAATTCCAAGTTTCTTACCGGAGTCTGGTTCCAATTCATGGAGGCTCGATGGGGTAAGTTTAAAAAGTCCAAAAAAAGTCCCGTTGTCGTTGTGTAATCACATAGCAGAGGCTCTCCCGATTGGTTGTTGCGATGCGTCGAGCAACGTCGAGCCGCAAAATATCAACTTTTCGATCCGACGCTGCTCAACGCGTAGGTTGCTTCGGACGCGCGCGTGCGCGGAAAGGAACTGCCGCGTGCCGCCGCGCCGCTTCAAACACTCAAAACGCGCCGCTTCACGATACGCCGCGCCTCGACGCGTCTCCACATAGACTTTGCATGTAAACCGGCCGCTTCCGCCGCCCGACACGGGTCCAGTGGGTAACCGGCATTAGGCTGCCAGGCGGACATCGAGGCGAGCTCCCGGACGCAGATGGCCTCTCCACGGCATGTCGGCTCGGTGTGCCCCGATGGGGCGTTAGCATCCAACCGTGCATCCTACAGCAAGGCTTGTTAGAATGTTAGCTTGTTTCTACTCCGGTCTGGCTCGCTGTCTGCTGCTTTACGAGGTCAACAGTGTCGTTTTGCTTCACCCATCCGTTCCTCCACAAAACCACCGTTCAGCTCAGATCATGTATCTGAGCGCAGGAACCTCTGATCAAATGAAGCCGGCTGTCGGCTGGAGCTATGAGGCTGGAGCTAACTGGCTATGACTAAACTCGTGGGCACTGCCGAAAACTGATTGACTGCCGAAAACTGGCGGAAACTGTCGGAAACTGCCGCAAAACTTTGTAAATGGCTTAAAAATAAAAAAATATGTAATTATAATAATAATACTTTATTTATAAAGCCATTTTGTTGTTGAATGTAACTGGGACCCTGTGTACATAATCTCGTTTCATCACATGTACCACATGTGGTGCAAATGACAATAAAGATTCTCTGACTCTGACTCTGATTTAAAACAACCACAGCTGCAACAAAGTGCTGTACACATGAAATTAAGAACATTTAAACACACAATTTTTTTTACTTTTTTTCCCCATTTTTTTCTTCTTCATATTTTTATTAAATATGATAGCTCGTAAATTTGGAACCTCGTAAGTCGATGTGCTCGTAAATCGGTGACCACCTGTATGCACAAATTTGTCACACAAATCTAATTATTTCTGCATACTTACTCTAGGCCTATATCAAAACTTCAGCTTATTTAGGACATGGGTGCTATGACTTTTGTTTTTTGTAACTTTATATACTTAAAAAAAACTATTTACAAAACAATCCTATAAAAATACATTGAGATCTCATTTATGGTTCCTTTTGAAATCTGCTTCAGTGTACTGGCTCTATTTTGACTTCTTATCTTACATTTAACTTTTAGCTATCATTCTGCTAATTTTCGCTTTTAACTGTTATTCAGCTTCTTTTAGCTTTCAGCCAGCTTTTGCTGCGGTAGCTTGGCGGTCAATGCTGCGGCCTTGTAATTCTGAGGTTGCAGGTTTGAGCCCAGGTTGCATTAGCAAGTGGTTTTAGCGTGAAACAAATTGCCAAGTCTTTCATGTGAGTTCGCTCGCTGTGGTGACCCCTGAAGAAGAGAGCAGCCGAAAGAATTAGCCTTTTCACACTTTTACTCAGCCTTTGAAGCTTTAACTTTTAGCTGAGCTTTTGCTATGTTTACCTTTAGCAAATATTTAGCTAATTTTAGCTTCGGGTTAGGCTTCTAGCTAGCTTTAGGCTACATTTAGCTTTTAAAGAGACTTTTGCTATTTTTAGCTTTTAGCTAAACTTTTCTTGGTTTTAGCTTTTGATTAGCTTTTTCTCACGTTTAGCTTTTAGCTACCATTTCCCTAAGATTTTCACCTTTTGGCACATTTATCTTTTAGTCACTCTTTTGCTATTTTTAGTTAGCATTTTGCTACCTTAAATTAGCATTTTTGTTGCAGCTTTAGCTACTTGCTTTTTAGTTAGTGTTCTGCATCGTTTAGCTTTAACAAATCAATTTTAGCTCCTTCAGTAGCTTTCAGCTGTCATTCAGCTCGCAGCGTTCACACTGCAGTTTCACAGAAAATGTATTTTCTCTTGTGAAATATTATAGTTTAAAGATCCACTCTGTCCACCTTTGACCTCCACCCTCCACCACATCCACACAGACATTTAGAGGAGATGCTCTGACTGACGCCGACCTCTGACCTCAAAAGTCAGCAGCAGGAAACAGGGATCCACTTTGGGAATTTACAGGATGTAATATTGTTTTTATTATAACCAAGCTGGTTCTCATTCTCCTTGCAGAGATACATGAAGCTCTCTGTCTGCAGAGAAGCGCTCCCACGCCTCCATCCTCTCAGTCAGAACATTAGTTTGTGGGTTTGGATGCTAAAAGTCAAATCTCAAGGTCAGGGAACCAGCAGTGTGTTCGCATGGAGCCTGATCCTGATTAAATCAGACGTGTGCCGTGGAGTCAAACCATCAGGAGACAACGATGTTCTTCTGAGGGGAGGAAGCTTTTAAACTGGACCAGTTTCAGGTGGTAAATCACAGCACACTGGATAATTTTAGATTTTACAAGACCAAAATAAAAAAAGCAGCTTGGGTTCAGACTTCCTCCTGATTAAAAGATATTAATAATTAGACGTGTTTTATCCTTGACACATGAATAGCCCACATGTTTAGCAGGAAACCTGGACAATGCTGCATTTTTCCATTTTTATTTTTGTGGTTTTGTCAACAAACATTAAATCATTTGAGTTTTACACGCAGCCCCACCTCTAGTCACACTGACAAACCACAGCTTTTTTATTAAGACAAATTATCGCCCACTGCCGGCAGCCTAAAGGTAGACCAGTGATGTTTTGGGCAGTGTGTGTGTGTGTGTGCGTGTGTGAGCCTGCATTTGTTTGTTAGCTATTTTTTTCCGAGTACTGTAATTGTTCTTCAGAGAATCTATGCCTCAATAGATGTCAGTAAGCCATAATTTATGATGGAACCACAAAGTAGTCACTCATAATAAAATATCCATTTGTTTTAAAGGGAACTGGGACAGTTAAAGTTGTTTAAACATCTATACAGTTTCATGTTTTACTCAGACATTTTACTCTTTTTTGTTGAAAATGACTTTTGCTAAACACTGAACGCTCAAGAATATTTGAGGTTTACAGAGTTATGCATAAATCAAAGAGTCATTAAATGAAGATGCCTGCTAAAGTTCAATAGAGTGAACATAAAAACCACCATCTGCGTTTACGTAAGCTCCTAGATAAGAGCCTCCCACTGGAAAGCATTGCAATGATTAAAATATTTCAGCAGGCAACAAGTAACTGATGCAGAGAGAAGCTTTTCATTAACAAAAGTATCACATCAGCAAACGCACGTCCTGTGGTTGTGGAAAAGATGTGACTCAGATTCAGAAGGATGAAATTATTGGTCTGTGTCAAGCCAACGAAACGACCAAGAAAATCCAACGTGTTTCTGTGCACAGACACGAGAGGATGAAAATGAACTGTAGATGTCCAGATAGAAAAAAATGTTTGAAAAGGTATTTGGATTGATTCTAATTGGAAACTAAGAAGGAGAAAAAAATGCATTCTCGCTAGAATTCAATGGGAGCATTTTCACACACATTTTAAAGAAAACATTTGAGACGTTGGCACTGAAGTGTTTTGCAACTTTTGGAAAACTTCCTCTCAGTAAAGCAGCTCCAAACTAAAGGTACCAATTTGCAGTGAAGCACAAAGATTGAACTCTGAAGCAATTCAGTTCAGTTCAGTTTGTTTATATATAGCTCCAAATCACAACACAAGTCGTCTCAGGCCACTGCACAGAAACATTCACATGCATATAAAGTCAGTTAGTAGCATTATTTATCTGAGGAACCAACAGACTGCTTTGAGTTTTCACTTCGTCCCAGTCTGCCAACCCAAGCAAGCACAGAGGCAACAGTGTGAAGGAAAAACTCCCTCATGAGGAAGAAATTACTCTAGCAGAACCAGCTCAGGACAAGTGGCTGTCTGCTTCAACTGGCTGGGTTTAAGAGGAACAGGAAGGAGGAACAGATACACAATGGAAGGTCCAGAACGGAGGCCGTCAGGTTGTAGGAGGAAAGACAAAAAGACAGAATCACATGTTAAAGGACATGACCCACCATGTTTTCAAATTGCATCGCCATTCATATTTAGTAGTTAATTAAATAATAAAACAGTAGCGTTTATTTATATTGTAGAGAAATAACGCTAAATGTGTTATTTCATGTTTTTAGCAGTTTTTAGCAGCAGCTCCGGGAAAATCTGCCCCTCTCCATATATGGGCATTGACGTCACTGAAGTATCCGCCTTGAATGCATGCGGAGTTATAAAAAGCATGCATCAACGTAGCTTCATTATTGCAGCGGTGTTATATCTTATTAAGAAGTTCTAAAAAATAAATAAAAACAGAGCGCTGGACCAGCTGTACCCACAACTGCACCAGGAAATATTTAGAGATTGCGCATCCACGTAGGACACTATTTAATTCGCTCGCTCGCAACAAATTCATTAGTTTTCTCATGAAGCCGGCTCGGCTTTTTATTAGCCCCTTTCATAAGTCAAACCCGCGCTATTCCCGCACAGACCAGTCCAGCTTTAATCCTCCTCGGATCATTCATAAGACAACAGGTGAATGCGGGTAGGTCCCGCTCAAATAAACTTCAGAAATGAAGCCGTAGCGCGGCTCCAAAAGAGGCGTGGAGCTGAGCTGAACTGGACCGCGACGTATTTATTGTGGGACAGACATCAGACGTGTACAAGTTGTCGTGTCATTTTTAATATTTCCTCAGTAATAAATGTACAGCTGGCTGCAATGATCAGCGCGCGCAGAGACAGCACCACCTCCGTTGCTCAGAGAGAGGAAAAAAAAAGCAAAACATTTTTAATATTCCCTTGTTAATAAATCTGCCTGTTGATTAATCCTGCGGTCGCACACTGATGTCTATCATATTCTGAGCGCGGATCCGAGGCTCTCAGTCACAAGTGGCTCTGCCCGGCTCGGATAAGCCTTCTGAGTGAAGCCTGTATTTACGTCACTCCGGACTTCGGCAATCTTCGTCCGGGTTTCCGGATGTTTCCGGGACTCCGTTGTTTTTTTGTTTTTTTGTTGTTGTTTTTTTACACTCGCCTGGCCCAAATGCAAAAATGAAAATAGACATCATATTCTACTACAGTAATTGTCCAATATGGCAAATTGTTACTGTCACGGTGGGTGTTGTCTAGGGTTGGGCATCGAGAATCGAGAATCGTTCGGAACCGGGACTAACTGTCCGTTTTTCCCGGAATCGTTCAAAATATTAATTTGCGATTCCTATTTTCGATGCTAGTTAGCCGACCGGAAGTAGCGCCGCCGAAAACCAACGAAGAAGAATCCACCGGAAGTGTGCATCTGTTATCGAAAGCGTACTAATTAATAAAAAATGAGCAGTCAGGTCAGTGCAGCACTTGCAATAATTTTCTATCATGCAAAGGAGGGTGGAGAAGTAAAATAGTGTCCCGTCTTTGACGCGCTCCACCGGATTATTTTCGCTTCGTATCCGACCGGAAGTGCAGAGTGGTCCGTCTGCAAAACGCTCCGCCGGACTTTTCGCTAATCGCTACCTCTCGGCTCCATCAGGTAAATAAATAAACTACGTCTCATACCAACATTAAGGCAGCTAACAAGTTATACTCCGCTTAAAGCGGTAAGTCAGCTCAAATACAAACACGATGCTAACGTTAGCTCGTTTTTTTTTCTTAGACAAACGACCTGAAATGGCTTCAGTGTTCACCAGTGACTGTCCAAGGTAAAAACGTCAGTGTAACTGAATGAAGAATGCCACAAAACAGTTACAGAATATGTTGTGAAAAGCTTGCATCCCTTTTCAGATGTGGATTCAACTCCTGCCATGGATTGCACTTACATTGCACTCAAATCCAACACTTATTAACATTCTTAATCCATTTAAAGTTATCTGTGTCTTTTAAAATGTCTTAATGTCTCTAGTTTTCAGTATTATAATTTCTGTTTATGTTCTCTTTCATTCCATTATGAGTGAATGTCACAGTTTGAAGAATTATTGAATAGGTTAGTAGGCAATAACAACAGAGCTAATAATTGTATACATTCTCAGTCTTAAAAATGATTTAATAATCTCTTTTTACTGATAATACTGATAAACCTGTTGTTTGTTTAGGAACTTCCTGCAGTCTGTCCAGAAAGTCTCCACTGGAGGAGCTTTTTGCTGAGGAAGAGGCACAACATAATGTCACAGCTCCATGTCCATGAAGAAACAAATGGAGAGAGGGCTGCAGATACCAGGACATCCCACCAGCCGTTCTGTCTGAGGATCCTGCTGCTGGTGGTGGAACCAGGTTAGCCCATCAGTGGGAGCTCAGTAACATGACTGCAGCATCAGACACTGGACAATATTATATGTATAATAATAATATATGTTGGTGAGTCCTCCATGTTGGCTCTAATCTGCCCTGTGAGAAATTCATAGTAAATGTAACAAAAAGGAAAAAGTTCATAGCATTAAATTCAAACAGAAGTTCAAATTATTTCATCCTGAAATAACTCTGGCTAACTACTGTAGCTTTTTTATAACATGGGAGTTAAACTCAAAGTAGTCTCCTCAGATAAATTGTGTTACCATTATTTTTATATTAAAGTTTCTGTTAACTTATTATTTTTATATTTGATTGTTTCTGTTCAGTGCCCTGAGACAACTTCTGTTGTGACTTGGAGCTATACATTATAAATAAACTGAACTGAATTGACATGTCTTTTTTTAACCCCGTCTTTTTTAACCCCGCCTACAAAAAGAATCGGAATCGAGAATCGAAAAGAATCGGAATCGAAATGAAGAATCGGAATCGGAACCGGAATCGCTCAAATTCAAACGATGCCCAACCCTAGTGTTGTCCTTTAAGAAAGAATTAAGAAATAAAAAAAGAAGAAAGAATAATTACAAACTATTCATTTGTATGGATTTGTAACTGTTCATTTGATTAAATTTCAGTTTGTTCTCCAGTAGTCTAAGATTATTTATAGCAGCATATGATAAGGAATAGGTCAGGAAATTAAGATGACTAACTATAGGATTTATCAAAAAGGAAAGTCTTAAAACTGGACAATGTGTCAGCCTCATGAGATAAGATAAGATGCCTTTATTAATCCCACAGTGGGGAAATTTACATTGCCACAGCAGAATAGAGGATAGAGCAGAACCAGTACAAAAATGTTAAAAATTTATATATACACAAATAATACAAGTGAGTACAAAAAACATCGAAACAGTATAAAAGGAAATATAACTACTAAGAGCAGCGCGTGTTGTACAGTCTGATGGCGGCCGGAAGGAAAGACCTGCAGTATCTTTCCTTCACGCACTTAGGGTGCCGCAGCCGGGCACTAAAGGAGCTGCTCAGGGCTGTCAGAGAGTGGTGCATGGGGTGGGACTGGAACTCCAGCATGCGCTGAAGCTTGGTCCTTATTCTCCTGTCAGCCACCACCTCCACTGGGTCAACATGACACCCCAGGACAGAGCTGGATTTCCTGAGGATCTTGTTCAGTCTCTTCCTGTCAGCAATGGAGATGCTGCTACCCCAACAGACCACTCCGTAAAAGATGGCTGATGCCACCACAGCATCAAAGAAGTTCCTGAGAAGAGCTGTCTCAACTACTGTACAGGCTAAAACACTCTAAAATGACTCTAAAGCTACCCTTCCTGTTCTGCCCTCATGGACAGAAACTGGAAGTTGGTTCCACAAGAGAAGAGTCTGATAACTGAAAGATCTTCCTCCCATTCTGCTGTTGGAAACTCTAGGAGCCACAAGTAAACCTGCAGTCTGAGTGAAGTGCTCTGTTAGGAAAATATGGAACAGTAAGATCTGTAATAGAAGATGGAGCTAGGTTGTTGAGAGCTTTGTAGGTTAGAAGTAAGATTAGCGCGCATTACTCCTGTTCTTGCCTCTCTGCACTGACTTCATGTGCACTTGAGGATTAACTTTAAAATCTTGCATCAGGGTATTTAAAATCTTGGTTTTAACTTTTAAGGCTATCCACGGCCAGGATCCTAAATACATTTTTGAAAAGTATATAAAGTTACAAAAAGCAAAAGTCATAGCAGCACCCATGTCCTAAATAAGCTGAAGTTTTGATATAGACCTACAGTAAGTATGCAGAAATAATTTGATTTGTGTGACAAATTTGTGCATATATTTGTGTGTAACTGGAACCTTGAGTACACAATTTCATTCCTCCTCATGTACCACATGTGATGTGAATGACAGTAAAGAACCTTGAACCCTGAAGACAAAAACTAAGCAGGATCCTTTAACTCCATCAAGGACTATGAGGTCTTCGAGTTAAATATTACTGACTGTACCCCGAACCCATTTTAAAACCCTTGGAGACCGTGCTTTTCAGGTGGTGTCTCTGAGGCTCTGGAATGCCCTCCCACTGTCCCTGCCCTGCACAGACTCTTTTAAGAAACAACTAAAAACATTTTTATTCAGACAGGCTTTTACTTAATTTTTTGTTTGTTTGTTTTGTTTTAATTGTCTTGCCTTTGTGAAGCACTCTGTGATCAATATGTCTATGAAGGGTGCTATAGAAATAAAGTGTTACTTACTTATTTTGAATTCAGTTCTGCATTTGACAGGGAGCCAATGGAGAGAAGCTAAAACTGGAGAGATATGATCTCTCCCACTAACTCCAGTTAAGACTCTGGCAGTAGCGTTTTGGATTAACTGAAGATGTTTTAAAGAAGTATTTGGACACCCAGATAACAAACTATTGAATAGTCCAGTCTAGATGTGACAAATGCATGAATCAGTTTTTCTGCATCATTATTAGACAAGATAAGCAAAGAAAGCACGTGACTTTGTCCAGTGAGATATGAAACAAGTGCATGAAGGGCAGAAAAGGGTGACTCACGTGTTCTCCCCTAAAAACACTCAAAAGAAAATCAGAACAAGCGTTCAATACAAAAACAACTGGACTTTATTTGTAACAGAAAACGTTTCGCCTTTCATCCAAAGGGCTTTCTCAATTCAAAGAGCAGGCTGTGTGTGAGAGTGAGACTAACAAAGACCTTTTAAGAAATCCCTACTGTTAAGGTGTGATGTGTGATTCGTCAATTTACATAGGGTGTGTGTTGTTATCTCAGGTATGTGTGTGTGTGTTATCTCAGCTTTCAATTTACATAGGTTGGTGTGTGTCATCTCAATCTGTTTATAACCTCACTCTCTCACACAGCCTGCTCTTTGAATTGAGAAAGCCTTTTGGATGAAAGGCAAAACGTTTTCTGTTACAAATAAAGTCCAGTTGTTTTTGTATTGAACGCTTGTTCTGATTTTATCACGTCCTGGATGACTGAGAATCTTCACCAGCATACTCAAAAGAAAACTTTATATTTACTTCATTCATCCATCCATCCATCCATCTTCTTCCGCTTATCCGGGGTCGGGTCGCGGGGGTAGCAGCCTAAGTAGGGAGGCCCAGACTTCCCTCTCCCCAGCCACTTGGAGCAGCTCCTCCGGGGGAATCCCAAGGCGTTCCCAGGCCAGCCGAGAAACATAGTCCCTCCAGCGTGTCCTGGGTCTTCCTCTGGGTCTCCTCCCGGTGGGACATGCCCGGAACACCTCACCAGGGAGGCGTCCAGGAGGCATCCTAACCAGATGCCCGAGCCACCTCAACTGGCTCCTCTCGATGTGGAGAAGCAGCGGCTCTACTCCGAGTCCCTCCCGGATGACTGAGCTTCTCACCCTATCTCTAAGGGAGAGTCCAGCCACCCTGCGGAGAAAACTCATTTCAGCCGCTTGTATCCGAGATCTTGTTCTTTCGGTCATAACCCAAAGCTCATGACCATAGATGAGGGTGGGAACGTAGATCGATCGGTAAATTGAGAGCTTTGCCTTTTGACTCAGCTCTCTCTTCACCACGACAGACCGGTACAGCGCCCGCTTCACTGCGGACGCTGCACCTATCCGCCTATCGATCTCACGCTCCAGTTTTCCCTCATTCGTGAACAAGATCCCGAGATACTTAAACTCCTCCACTTGGGGCAGGACCTCCTCCCCGACCCGGAGAGGGCATGCTACCCTTTTCCTTCATTCATTTTCGTAAATAGGTTTCATGTTCTGGAATGACAGAAGAATACAGTACTAACCATGGTAATTCATTTGGTATAGCAGCTGTGTGTTTCTTTGATTTCTGATTTTTTTTTCCAGCTTTGTCTTTTCCCCTACATTTTTACTTGAACATAGAAGCTTCCTGTCCAGTGAAAACAATTGGACCATGACATCCTTAGTAACAGCTGCAGACATTCGTTTGATGAACACACTCTTTCATCCATTAACAGAACAAGAAAAGATGCAGCTGAAGCGTCAAATCATAGTCACCAACACCAACTACTAATAAGCATTTATTAAAAGCATGAGCAGACAGGAGAATAAATAAACCTTGTTCCTCAGAGCAACTCATTTTATTGTTTGAAGCACAAAATCACTGGTAAAAAATTGCGTTTGCTTTTATTAACTTAATCCATTTTCTTTCATCCAAAGGCTACATTTGTTTAACAAAAGACTTTGGCAGTTTTTGCTTCGTTTGGTTCAGCTTGTCCCTAAATCATTACTAGATTTAAAAAAAAGGGTGCTCTAATTGTTGAATAAAATAAAAAAATCAGAGAAGAAACTGTAAAAAGTTATAATAAAAACCTTTCTGTTGAGAGTGAGGTGGTTTGGGAATCCCAGCTGTGTATCTGTATATTATTTTATTTAAAGACATACTGGAATCTTAATCTGATTCTACAATGGGAGCAGCAGAGGTGGGTAGGAACGAGTTACATTTACTCAGTTACATTTACTTAAGTAGCTTTTTGAGAAAATTGTACTTGTGAGAGTAGTTTAAATGTGAAAGACTTGTACTTTTACTTGAGTAAATTTTAGGGGAGAAAACCGCAACTTTTACTCAGTTACTATGGGCTTTCTGCCGATCGCTACAGTTACTTTTGTTTCAAGTATGTAAAAACATTTGCAGCAAAATTATTGCGTAACTTATTGTCACCTGACATGTAACCAATCAAGTGAAGCCAACCAGTCACGTGACCACAACAAACTCTCCGCGCGGGCCATGTTGAGTGACGTCGGAGATTCTGGTAAACAGTTAGTGCTGTTTATAGGATGTCAAAATGTAAGAAAATGAGTTCCAACATTTACTGGTAGAAACAAAGTTTTGCAGAAAGTCAAGTTTATTATTATTTAGCAGAATTATTTGGGCTACAGTTGCCTTTGTGTTTTTATTTACAACAATGTAAAAGATAAGTGGTTTATTTCTAAATCCTTTTGGCTGGTATTGCCTTTGTGTTTTTATTTATAACAATGTATGTTCAGTCTCATTAAAAGTTATGTTTCCTTGTAAATCCATTTGCATGTTATAATTTAATGACACGAGATGGTACTCCGCAGTTACTCACTACTTGAGTAGGTTATAATCAAAGTACTTTATTACTTTTACTCAAGTAAATTTTTGGATGCCTACTCACTACTTTTACTTGAGTAATATTTGGTTCAAGTAACAATACTTTTACTTGAGTAAAAATTTTGAATACTCTACCCACCTCTGGGGAGCAGAGAGACTGATGAAGTGAGACTGTTTGAAAAGGCATTTATTTGTGACAGACAGAGATAATGTTAGTTACTGCTATAAATGTGCTTCCACCTCATCTCCCTCACAGCATGTTGATTAATGCTGGGACATTTTCATAGGATCATCACCAATAAGTAGCTTTAGAGTAATTTTAGCCTGTACAGTAGTCTCTCGCTACTTCGCAGTTCAACTTTCTCGGACTCACTCTTTCGCGGTTTTTCAAAGTAAAAGTGGACATGACACATAATTGGCTGATTGATGGATGAGCCACACGAGTGGCATGGATATAAATTATTTTAAGTGATTTAGCATGCCAAGAAAGAGCACCACAGATGCCATCTTTGCTTTGAGGATGTTGATAGAGAAGTACAGAGAGGGTCAGAAAGAACTCCATTGTGTGTTTGTGGATTTAGAAAAAGCATATGACAGGGTGCCAAGAGAGGAGGTGTGGTATTGCATGAGGAAATCTGGAGTGGCAGAAAAGTATGTTAGACTGGTACAGGACATGTATGAAGACAGCAGGACAGTGGTGAGATGTGCTGTAGGAGTGACAGATAGCTTCAAGGTGGAGGTGGGATTGCATCAAGGATCGGCTCTGAGCCCCTTCTTGTTTGCTCTGGTGATGGACCGACTAACAGATGAGGTCAGGCAGGAATCCCCATGGACTATGATGTTTGCAGATGACATTGTGATCTGTGGTGAGAACAGGGAACAGGTGGAAGAGAACTTGGAGAGGTGGAGGTATTCACTTGAAAGAAGAGGAATGAAAGTCAGCCATAGTAAGACAGAGTACATGTGTGTGAATGAGAGGGAGGCTGGTGGAACAGTGAGGCTACAAGGATCAGAGGTCACAAAGGTGCAGGACTTCAAGTACTTGGGGTCCACTGTCCAGGAAAATGGGGAATGTGGTAAAGAGGTGAAAAAGAGAGTCCAGGCAGGATGGAGTGGATGGAGAAAAGTTTCAGGAGTGATTTGTGACAAAAAGGTGTCAGCAAAGGTCAAAGGAAAAGTTTACAAGACAGTGGTGAGACCAGCTATGTTGTATGGTCTGGAGACAGTGTCATTGACAAAAAGACAGGAGAAAGAACTGGAAGTGGCAGAAATGAAGATGCTGAGGTTCTCCTTAGGAGTGACAAGGATGGATAAGATCAGGAATGAGATCATCAGAGGTACATCTGTTACCACTGGAAACAGCCAAAACATATATTTAAAGGACACTAGACACAGAAGTAGATTGAAACAAAATTTTATTAAACTGAAAATAAGAGCCTCCAAGCTGGCAAGGTCCTCCCTGGCTTCTCCCATCAGGCCTGGAGCGTCTTCTCCTGGATCAGTGTCCAAAGAAAGGAAACTAAACAAAAAAAAAGTTCAACGGAATGGTGGATCGGTGAGTCTGGCCAAAATGAATAAAACGCCGCCCGAGCAAACCCAGCCCTATACAGTGCCGCCAAATTCCCTCAGGCGACGATCTACCTCACAAAAAAGTCCCTCTACACAAACAAAAAGTGAATACAGGACTACCAACACTCACCAGGTCATAAAAGTACAAAATAAAAGAAAAAGGTAACATCCCCTCACTGTTAACCTCAGCTGTCCCCCTCCTGGACAACTGTGCAGACACTGCCCGCAGAGTCTCCAATAATGATTTCAATCAGGCCTCAGCGGCACAGGCCCACACCTCCAAGTCTAGGCCAGTTTCAACCAGCACTAAAGGTGCTTCAACCCACGCAAATCTCTAATTTAAACAAATAGAGTTGCTCTAAGAGCTCAAACGGCTCAACTTCTACTCCCACCAGGAGCAAACCCACAAACAAACAGGGAAGGTGGAGTTCTCCCAGTGTCTGTATACAATACAGCATCACGGCTGTCACTCAGCACTCAGTTTTACCTGAAGTGTATCTTCAGCACGTTCCAAATGAACCTCAACTGACTTCTAGTGTTTTCCCACACCAGCCTCTACTTGATTAACAAGCCACTCCTTGGTTGTATCAAGCCTCCACCATTGCTCAAAGCATTGCCTGAGATATATATAGGCAGGACCTGCAGGTGAACACCTGTGCTGCCTAATTAAGCTTGATTATCAAAAGACAAAAAAAAAACAAAAAAAAAAACAAGAGGGTGCAATCAGCTTAGACTGGGGTTTAAAATATCTAAAAACCCTGGGGTACATAACAACATCACATGTTGAACAACTGGTAGATAAAGTTAGGGAGGCCAGACTGAGATGGTTTGGACATGTCCAGAGGAGGGACAATGGGTATATTGGTAGAAGGATGTTAGAAATGCAGCTAGGAAAAAGACGAAGAGGGAGGCCAAAGAGGAGATACAGTATATGGATGCAGTTAGAGAGGACATGAAGGTAGCTGGAGTGAGGACAGAGGATGCAGAGGACAGAGTGAGGTGGAGGAGGATGACTCGAGGTGGAGGAGGATGACTCGCTGTGGTGACCCCTGAAAAGTGAAAAGCCGAAAGAAGAAGAAGATTTTAAGTGATTTAGCACCTGCTGCACCTGTGTGCAGCCCACAGGTACAGGGAGAAGCTCCCTCTGCAGCCTGTCATGATCTCCTCTGCTACCCATACATTTCTGGTCTGTGCTGAAGCAGCTGCATGAAGGGTTTACCCTTTGCTTTACAGCTGCACTGATCGACTTTTGTCTTCCAACTTAAAATTCAAAGTCTGTCACATTGTAAAATCATCAGAATCACAAAATATAAAAGTGTTAATCAGAATCAGAATAAGCTTTATTATCATTGTACCGAGATACAACAAGAACATGTAGTACAGCCGTCCAAAAGATAGGCGGAGTGCATGAAGTTGCTGCTATAAGCACAACCTTCTTATTCTTTTCAGAATACATTTTTTAGGAAGAAAAAGTGACAAAGCCATGAGGAGAGGATATTGGCATTACGAAAACGATCTCTTCCATTGCTGGCAGAGATTTTTTGATGTCTTAAATTGTGTCCTGTTAGGCTAACAGGACACAATTTAAGACATCAAAAAATCTCTGCCAGCAAGCACATTTATGAACACGTTACATATGCATTTACGACGAGGCGGTCCATGAAGCACTAACAGATAGTCCATTGTCCTGATAAGATGAGGGTCAGCCAGTACAGTTCTGATAAACCTCCACAGAAGTTGGGGGTTGACAGACAAATCTTTTTCTTAGTTTACACATTTCCCAGGATAAATTGATGTTGGCCTGTTTCGAGGCCAACCGGGGAGTCAGATTCAGATAATCCACAATTGTTGATTTATTCAGGCAGACCATTTTTCTGGTCAGCCTTGAGTTCTATTGATACTTCCAAGGTCTGAAATGGCCAGATTAGGGTGCATTCTATTGGTCCATGCTTACGAGCCTCTTCAAGGTTGTTTTCATGCTGACGTGTTCCAAAGCCACAGGTGGCCTGCGATTCAAATCACTTCTATCTTATATCCTGATGCATGCTCAATAATCCAGGTAGAAAAATCTAAAAAAGTTAAGTCTGGTCCTCTGGACATTCAAAAAAAAACAAAAAAACAATAAAAAATAATAAAAATAGAAACATTTCGTCTTTCATCCGAAATACTTCATCAGTCTGAGGTGCTGTATTCAGCTCAGTCTTATAAATAGCACCTTCTCTTAGTGGATCAGCCAGCTTGCTACTGAGAGCCAAAACTAACTTTTCACATGATTAAGGAGGACCATCAGCCCAACAATGAATTATTAGCACCCTGATGGTTCTAAAAAAGCTAAGTTTGGTCCTTTGGACATTCCAAAAAAAAAAAAAAACCTGTAGAAACGTTTCGTCTTTCATCCGAAAGACTTCCTCAGTCTGAGGTGCTGTGTTCAGCTCAGTCTTATAAATAGCACCCTCTCACAGTGTTACACAACCAGTTGGCTGATGACAGCCGAAACCAGCTGCTCACATGATCAAGGAGGACCATCAGCCTAACGATGGATCGTTAGCACCCTGATGGTTGTTTGCTATTCACAGAGGGCTGAGTGATACTAGCAATAACAGCATTGTAAGAGGGGGACAGTTGAACCCGGAGGCCTCCACCCCTGTTTAATGATGGGCGGTTTCTTTTCACAAAGATGGCCTCCTTTACTCCTCTCTCAAACCATCGTTCCTCTCTATCAAGGATGTGAACATCTTCATCCCTGAAAGAGTGATCGCTGGCCTGGAGATGAGTGTAGACCATAGAGTCCTGACCTTATGATGTTGATCTTCTGTGCTGGGCCATCCTTTTAGCCAGTGGCTGTTTAGTTTCCCCGATGTAAGACTGATCACAGCTCTCCTGACACTGAACAGCATACACAATATTACTCTGTTTGTGCCGGGGGACTGGATCTTTGGGATGAAACAGTCTTTGCCGTAATGTATTTTGGGGTTTAAAGCCACTGGGGCGTTGTGTTTAGAAAATAAACGTCTCAATGTCTCTGAAACTCCTGCAACATATGGAATGACCACTGGTCTGGGTTCCTTCTTTTCACCTGATGGTTGGCTGGAGTCCTGTTTGGGTTTCTTCTTTCAGGAAGGCCCAGTTAGGATATCCACATTTCTCTAGAGCCTGTCTTGTGTGGGATTTCTCCTTCTGTCTGGCTCCTGAGTTAGTGGGGACGCTGTCTGCTCTGTGGTACAGAGTCCTGACGACTCCTAACTTGTGCTCCAGAGGGTGATGGGAGTCAAACTGCAAATACTGGTCTGTGTGGGTGGGTTTGCGGTACACCTCAGTTTGCAAATCTCCTTAATAATAATAATAATAATAATGAATTCAATTTATAACGCACTTTTCATTAATGAAAATCTCAAAGTGCTACAAGGAGCAACAGAATTAAATGACAATAAAACAAATAATAAAACAATTAAAATCAATAACAATATCAGCTAAGATCAAAAGTAGAATCATGAGGAGGTAGAGTATGCTTGGTCGAAAAGAAAGGTCTTCAAGTCGCTCTTAAAGTCAACCACAGACTGTGGGGCTCTTAGACAGTCAGGAAGAGAGTTCCACAGGCGGGGGGCAGCCACACTGAAAGCCCGGTCTCCCATGGTCCTTAATTTGGTTCTCGGAATGTGAAGGAGATTGCTGTTCTGTGACCGCAGCGAACGGGTGGATGAGTATGGAATAAGAATATCCTTCAGATAATCTGGTGAAGTTCCGTGTAAGCATTGATGTGTAATGAGAGCAGTTTTGTACTGAATTCTGTAGGCGACAGGAAGCCAATGAAGGTTATGGAGAATGGGCGTAATATGTTCAAATTTACGAACTCTCAACAAGATCCTTGCTGCACTGTTTTGAATATATTGAAGTTTCTGAAGGTTTTTGCCAGGGATTCCAATAAACAGGGAGTTGCAGTAGTCGAGCCTGGAGGAGACAAAAGCATGGACGAGCTTCTCAGCATCGGAAAAAGTTAGGGATGGGCGAAGTCTGGAGATGTTTCGAAGATGGAAGAAGCAAGTTTTAAACAGATGCTTAATGTGATTTTCAAATGTAAGATTGGAGTCCATTTTTATTCCAAGATTAGTAACAGAGGTGGAGAGGGGGATGTCTTGTCCAGAAAAGGAAAGTCTTGTTATAGGAGATGTTTGTACCTGGTGAGGGGTGCCAATCAGTATGGCCTCAGTCTTGGAGCAGTTTAATTGAAGAAAGTTCTGATTCATCCATGCCCTAATTGCCTCCAGGCAGGCAGAGAGGGCAGTGAGTGAAGATGGAGATGACAAGGTGGAAGATGAGGATGCTCCTGTCCTGATGTAAAGCTGTGTATCGTTACTTCATCAGAAACTGAGACCTCACAGTCCAAGAAAGCCAGCCTGCCATTTTTTTTTTTACATTTTCTCATGTGAAATTGATATATTTATCCACGGAGTTGATGTGATCAGTGAAATGTTGGACTTCCTGATGTAAGGATGGCTCCTGACTCCTGAATTTAATTTTAACCCAGGTGAAATCAACATACCTGAACCAATGACTTGGTGGTGTCCCTGAAAATGACATCAAAGCTCTGTTTTCTACCTCCATGTACAGGTTGGCAACAGTAGGAGAAACTGGAGACCCCATAGCACACCCATGTTTCATAATATTGGTCCACATAAGTGAAGTAGGTTGACTGCAGGCACAGTTTCAAGAGTTGACACAGTTGTTCTGTGGACTGTTTGGTCCCGCTGCTCAGAGTGGTGTCTGATTTTAACCTTAAGGCTCCAGTATACTGTAGTTCTGCATTTTGCAGAACACAGCTCGACGCGCGCATTCTGTGCGCAGGCAGTTCACAGTATAGCTCTGCATTCGTTCTTGCGTTAATGCTCACATTTTCGTTCCAAATACTTGACGTCATTTGAGCAGCAGGCTGCCAGCAGCAGGGCAGAGCGTTTACCTATGGGACAAATTGAGGTAGCTGATTGGTCATTTGCTGACATGCCTACTGAATTGATTGACAGGTCGGGTGGGGGGAAAAAGGCACGAGCTGGCAGCTGGCTCTGGCTGCAGCCACTGCGGTGTTCTGTGTTTATATGTTATTAAAAAGTTCTAAAAAATAAAATAAAAACAGGGAGCGCTGGTCCAGCACACCAAGAAATCTGCAGAACCTCGCACAGCCACGCTGGACCCGAGTTGATTTCGCTGTTGACAAATTCATTCATTTCTCATCATTTCAGTCATGCAGTCAGCGGAGGAGGAAGCGATCACTTGACTTTTGGCAAAAAAACAAAAGAAAAGTCCAGATCAGGGATAAAGAAGGGGAATTTAATATATTTGTGTCACATACAAAACAGTCCGGCGCCGGGCAGTTTATTGTGAGACAACGCGCTTGCGTACGCGGTCATAAAATTTGAGCTTGGCGCGTTTGCGCCCGCGTTCAAAGGCTTGTGCCGCTGCGTTCAAACGGCGTCGAGCGGCGTTCGGCTCAACGCAGAGCTATACTGGGGCCTTTAAACAGACCACCTCTACTGCCTCATCAAGAGGAATGCACGTAAAGAGTGATGTGACATGAAAAGAGACCATTGTTTCATCAGTCTCCATGATGACATCCCTCACCTTATCCACAAAGTCCATGGTATGGTGTTCTGAGCTGCCAACTAAAGGGATGAGTACAGATGCCAGATATTTGGAAACATTGTAAGTGACCGAGTTAATCATGCTAACAATTGGTCTTAAAGGTACACCTTGTTTGTGGATTTTGGGTAAACCATACAGACTTGGTGTGGCCTCCCCTGGGTACAGTCTGTGGTACAGAATACTGTCAATAGCCTTGTCCTGCTTCAAAATTTTCAGGCAATCTATCAACTTCTTCTTGTAACCACTTCCTGGATCTCTTTTCAGCGGTTCATAAGTGGTTAAGTCACTAAGGAGTGACATAACTTTCTCATGATAGTCTTTCTGGTTCAAAATCACTGTGCACCTTCCTTTGTCTGCTGGGAGAATTATGATGTTTTTGTCCTTGCTAAGAGTGGTGAGTGCATCCCTCTCCTCTCTACTGATGTTGGAAGGTGGTGGTTTGGTGTTGCTGGGGCAAGCTGAAGCTTTGATTCTGAGTTGTTCTGCTTCAAACTCATTAATTTTGTTGTTGCGGTTGATCCACTATAAGAAGGTGCTATTTATAAGACTGAGCTGAATACTCCACCTCAGACTGAAGAAGTATTTCGGATGAAAGACGAAAAGTTTCAAAATATTATTATTATTTTTTGAATGTCCAGAGGACCAGACTTAACTTTTTTAGACATCCATCTTATGGTTTAGCTCGTAAATCAGCTGATTTTGAATCCACAAGGCACAAACCAAGCCTTCACATAGGCAGCAGCCTGATGAGGCCCAAATTAGCCGCGGCCGTCTTCTTTGTATGTTGATAAACCAGGATGTGGTAATTATTAGTTAATTAAAAGTTATTTTCAATAGTGGGAGTGGTGGCGCAGAGGTTAAGAAGGTGCGCTTGTGATCGGAAGATCGCCGGTTCAAGCCCCGGTACCGACAACATCAAAGATGTGGGTGGGATAAGTGAAGCGGTCACACCTGTCTCCACCCTCATCTGCCCCACTCTGGGCCCTTGAGCAAGGCCCTTAACCCACACCATCTGCTCCCCCGGGAACCCTAGATATCAGCTCTCTACTCCACACAGAGGGCTGTGGTTGCTCGGTGGTCTGTGGTTGTGTCAGGAAGGGCATCCGGCGTAAAAACAACTGCCAAATCTTCGTGCGACTAGATCGCTGTGGTGACCCCTAACGCAGGGAAAAGCCGAAAGAAGAAGAAAAAAAAGTTATTTTCAATCATTTTTGAACTTCTATGTTCAGTTATTACAATGTAATTGATCAAGAAGTACATTTCTGCTTCGTGCTGCAGAGCTATGTGAAGTGTTAACCCTTTGATGTCCTGCTGCACTTCTCTCAAATTTAAATTTAAATACTGTAATATTTTAAATCAACAATCCATGCTGCATGGATTGTTGATTTAAAATATTACAGTATTTACATTTTAAAGGTTTATTTACACAGTAGGAGGGAGATTGGGAGTGAAAC